>OY735253.1:3802289-4079284 GCA_963457715.1 Argyresthia albistria
GGGAGCACCCCTTTAATTATATTTTTTTATTTTTGTATAAAAATCGTAAAGCGGTTCACAGAATACATCTACATACCAAGTTTCAACTGTGTAGTCCTAATAGTTTTGGAATAAAGTTGCTGTGGCATACGGACGGACAGACGGACAGACAGACAGACTTGATGAAACTATAAGGGTTCCTTGTTTCTCTACGGAACCCTAAAAACGTGACGCTTTTGTTTATTAGCTAATTGATTACTTAGACCACAGCTTGTTCTGATGAAAAAGATGTGTGGTCCATAAATAGTTTGTTTGAAAGTTTGTTTTTTTACTAAGACAAAATTGGAGTGATAGCAGCAGACAGAGTAAACGTGCTGATATGGAGTGTGTGTAAAGTTTCAATGCCTTACCCTGTAAGGCAATGGGCCGCTGTCAGGATGTAATAACTGTTCAGAATGGACCCTCCACAGGCATAGTACTGGTCTCCTTTCTGAAGAATGAGGTATGTCTGGTATGGCACATCCTCAATCCTGGCTGCGTAGCCACCGACGATGCGGCCGTCATCGCTCTTGGCTAGATGGTGATCCTTTGGATGCTTCTTGGTAAAGGCTTCTGAGGAAAAAGAGTATAACAGTTTTGTAACTCAGAGTAAAATTCGGAATTTTCTGTTGCTAACCAAACCTAACTACGGACTAAAACCAAATTCTCGTCGTTAATGATACATTTTAATTTTGACTTTTTCGTAATTCGTAATTTCTGTATTGTACTAACATGATGACAAACAGATATCTTATAGAAAAATCTTGTACAAAGGCGAGCTTATCTCTAATAAAACATTTCTTCCAGCAAACCATGTTGGGTAGGAGACGGAGATGACAGGAGGTAAGGGGAAGAACTGCGCGTACAATAAAACCATATACTAATATAATACATATTACACAAACATAAACCCCTATCGCTAAGAAATAGAATGCTTAAATAATTAAATAAATACAACATATCAATAAATGTCGTATAAATACACCAATATATACCAATATATATATATATCTAAATTGACGAGGAAAGATAGTGCTTTTTCCTTTTTCCCATACGGTTGGGCCAACCCAGAAACTATATATCCAATTGCCTGCGCCTCCGGGGGAATGCAGCTCGCCAAACGTTTGTTGTATTCAACAAACGTTCGCATACGCAACCTATGTACGATGACGGGCCGCCATACAGTTTCGCAGCGGCTGACCATTCACAGCTCTCTTACCTCGTCCCCCGCCGCCCGTAAATTGGTGAGTTGTGTTTCAAAGGAAAATGTATCTATGCGCTCTCCACTGGATAAGTGCTCCCTGGTCCAACCCAACTGTGCCCAATAACTTTTATTCAATACTCTATTTTGCGTAACAGGAGGCTAGACCATCGCCGCCGCTATAGAGTAATGACGTCAGGTAGGTCTTTCGTTTCAACAACTTACCTTCGCTGAAGCAAGCG
Organism: Argyresthia albistria; assembly: GCA_963457715.1. Taxonomy (NCBI): domain Eukaryota; kingdom Metazoa; phylum Arthropoda; class Insecta; order Lepidoptera; family Argyresthiidae; genus Argyresthia; species Argyresthia albistria. The sequence goes on from OY735253.1 coordinate 3,803,751, forward strand.
AAGAGGACGAACAAAACACAATGCAATGATCGAGACATCCTACCAAGAGATGCTTCCTTCATATCACACCCAGTTTATATACTGAACTAGACCAGAAAACTTTTTCTGAAGGTCAAGAGTAATTACTATGATAAGTCGCCTATTTTCTCCAATAACTAGCGCTGATAGTAAACAATAATGACTACTTAGTCTTTAAAATCCCATCTATCTTCAAAGGTGTAAATACGAGCAATTTGTACCTTTTTAATTTTCCTTGACTGCATATGAAGAATGGATTTTTTTATGAAATATCCCTTGCTATACTGGCATAACATTTAAAATCTCTCGATACGTATGTCAAAATTGCCGTCCAACTGTCCATTGCTGTCACATTTTCTGCTGAAACCAAAGAAATAAGAAATAAGAAATTTATTTGCGATGTAAAGTAATTATTTTGGTACATTAATTGAGCTCCATAAACAGCTAGTATTATAATCTATTAAATAACCGGCCAAGTGCGAGTCGGACTCGCGCACGAAGGGTTCCGTGCCATTATCTATAAAAAACCGCAAAAAAAATGTATGGGAGCCCCCCCTAAATATTGATTTAATTTTAATTTAATTTTTTTTTTTAAGTAAATATACTCAATATATTGTGAACATTTTAAGCGTCTACCTGCTACCATTATCAATATCGAGCAAAAATGAGCAAAAAAATCACGTTTGTTGTATGGGAGCCCCCCTTAATATTAAATTTCTTTATATTTTTAGTATTTGTTGTTATAGCGGCAACAGAAATACATCATCTGTGAAAATTTCAACTGTCTAGCTACCACGGTTCATGAGATACAGCCTGGTGACAGACGGACGGACGGACGGACAGACGGACAGCGAAGTCTCAGTAATAGGGTCCCGTTTGGCACCCTTCGGGTACGGAACCCTAAAAATGTATGTCTGTGTCTCTAGAAATGATAATGTAATTATTAAAGGTACCTTAATTGTATTTCATTTCATTTCATTTCATTTGTTTATTTGCCATTTCACAGCCTATGAAAATAAATAATACAATCAATATTAAATACATAAAATGCCAATTACGAAATAGTGCAATTACAAAATAGATAGGATAAGGTAGAAATAATGAAAAATAAAATTACTAAAATGTGGGAATATGCCAACATGTATGAGTGAGGTGAATGAGTGTATGCCTAAATTCATTATAGGCCTGCCTTCACTTTGTTAAGCCAATAAAGTATACCAAAAGTTTTGGAATTACTTGCTGATGTATATTTACAATACGGCTTTATACCGAACATTCACAACACAACAATCACTAATGAATTATTTACTAACGTGGTTTTATAAAATCTTTATACATATTATATTATTTAATGTACCTAGAACAGTTAAAAAACTAAGTTGATGCGAGATCAAAAGATCGAGTAGCAGTAAAGTATTTACTATTTAGTACAGATATGACTCCGAAGTAAAAATAAAAACAAAATATAATGGCTTTATTAAAATAATGCATCTCACGTTTTGCTTGTATCCTTAACTAAGGTCGCATTTAGGAACTTCTAACAATACGGAAGGTTTTTTACTTCACATTAATCATTATCTTGCCTAACCCACCGTATGGATTTTAATTGGCTACAAAAGGATATCGGCTAATGATGCCCCGGGCCTTGCCTCGCTTCAGCTAATCAACGTAGTTCTTACAAAACAATTCTCTAATATACACGTTTCTAGCAAAGCTATAGATAAGACAGAAGTTTTTCCCAATTATCGCTTTACTAAGCCAGGGGCTATTTTCCGTTTAGTATCCACAGACTTCAAGTATCATTGTTAATTTGGCAAGAAGTTTTCAATATCGTGCTCAGAAAAAATAGAAAAGAAATTATAAGTTTCATTTGTATATTTTTAGTTTGATTGCATAAGTCAGTTAATATTAAAAACCTTGATCGCGATTCGTCATAACTAAGAAAAGTTTTCTACCTCTCAATGCCGGACTTATATAACCCTTTCGCACCTGAGATTTTCGTTCCTTTGATTTGAAATGAAAACTATAATATTTTGGCAAAGAAGTGGTAATATTCATGTAAAAAATAGTAAAAAAAATCCAGCGTATACCAGGACTCTGGAAAGTCGATAGCACGATAGTGAGCTCTAGGGCTGACTTCTTCCAACTCACGATCGTGCGTTTATAAGTTTTGATGAGATTTTAATGCAATGACGGTGTCAGCTTACCTGAAAAACTATTTATAATGAAATAAAACGCATCTGGCTATTAGAAAAGACTTATTTAATTATTGCCAGGGGGCGAGGCTTGTTCTTTACTAGCTGGCGAAGATGACACTTGCCAGTGAAAGGTATCATTTGTTCATCAATCGAATACCTGCCCGGTGTCCTTAGAATTTTGTTGCAGCCTTCTCTCACAATGTCGATCATTGGCTGAACTTTCCAGAGAGGATTTATTGCTTCCGAGACGGGTGGAGAGTCGGAATCCACGACGTGCAAACTGTTTCTTAAAGTTGTCAGTCTATCTCTTGTCATTGTAGAAACAATCATGTCAACTTTAATATTTCTTCGCCAGTACATTGCGATCCTGGGATATGAAAGTATACCCATCAGTAGATGGATACCAATCAGTTTTTTTATTTCCTGTTTGGTGGTATTTAAAACTCGCCCAGTTTTTCTTAAATAGTACAAGTTTGTACACAGTGCCATGCGCTCGTACAAAATATCGTCATAATAATCATTATAATATTCCACTGGCGATCTTATTTCATTTGGTTGTGGATGACCTGAGAAGTTATGTGATTTATCGACGTAATCAGTTTTCTTCCATAACCTTTTACGAGCAGGCAATTTCACTTTAACAGACTTTGATTTTTTTGTTACTTTTGAACAAGGTGTCTGCTTTGACTTTTTAGAACAAGATGGGCCTGCTTCACTATCATTCATGTCATCAGACGTAGACTTCCTTTTAGATGCTTTACCTTTGTTATTTTTCGATTTCTCAGCTGCCACAGATGGGCGAGGCGGAGAGGATATCTCAACTTCACCTTCTTCGTCATTTTCCAGCTGCAGAGGAATAAACTCTTCGTCGTCGTCGTCTAAGTCCAACTCGGAACAGTTACCATCATTGAGGATGCCCAAGACGAGGTCGCTGGTCAATTCCATGCCTGTAGATAATGAAATAAATCGAAACATAACTTAAAAATGAATAAACTCACGATCATGCGTTGGTACAATTGCAACCCAGATATCACGACAGTGAGCTGACAATTTTGTCGCAAATTAAGTCGGTAATTACTAAAAATATAGACGAAAGTTATAGTCATTCAGATGTATCATACACTTAATGATGTAATACAATCAAAATATCAATGAATTCTTACGAAATTTGTAAAAAAACTAATATAACTTACGGCGTCCAGTGACGGGGTCAAGAAACGCAGCCATCTTGCCGGTGCGCTCGCTGCTACTGATCGTACTAGCCTCTTAAACTGTTCAGAAAAATTATCAGTTCAAGCTTTATTTTACAAGTGTGGGGCCAGAAGCAATGTATGTGCATGTATGTAAATGTTTGGGATCTATTTACAAAATCGTCATGGGTCTAGGTAACTTTAGTAACGATTACTTTAGTTATTCCTCTACTACTTCGACAGTATTCAACATTACCACTGACTGTTAAGATTAGCAGTTGCGATGGCTCCGTGTAGCGAGCAAAACGTGTATTGTCGTCTAATCATGGAATTCCAAATCAGCAAGAGAATGGATCCAAGTTATCATCCCACAGTACGTACGCTCACTTTAAATACGTAGATGTTGCTTCATTCTGAAAGCACTTAGATGTTCAATTGTGATGCAGCTTCGAAATCATGTGACAGTTTCATGTATATTATTTATTGAAAACTAGAATTAGAACATTTTGAATCAGAGTTTTAGATTAGAAGACATTCTTTACGAAGGAATTTGTATTACAAAATATTATTTATACTTTTTTGAAAACCCAAAATAGGCGGATATAATTAAAGTATCAAATTATTGGTTTCGATTTTGGTACACTTGTGAGTAAGTTGTTCTCAAAGGTACGCTTATGACTATTTTTAAACTTATTTATAAGTCAATTAACCAATAATTTGCAGAGCCGGAACAAGAAAAGATATTTTGTAAAATCAACCTTTTTCATAATTCATATCAACACTGAAGTGTTCTCAATCGATTCAACGTTAATTGGAGCGTTTGTGATGTTGACGAGCTTAGGCGGCTCCAGCGGTGTCTCAACTTCCTTCATTTATAATCACTAGATGAAACTTCTGGAAACTTCTGGTCTTTCCCGTAGTCTCGTTGGTTATTAAATCAATTCTGAATGATAAATGGTGCGCTCCACGCGACGAGTTACTCCCTTTTTTATTAACCACTATATTTGGCTCATTTTAAATATTTTGCTTCGAAAACCATATCTGCAGTAAGTATCTATAGTATCAATAATTGTGTTTTAAAACAACACACCTCTCCCAAACGGAGGCACAGTTACGTCCATTTTTTTTTAATACTTGAAGTTTTTTCTATCTATCTTTCCCTGAATACATTTTTCAGTTATACGTTGTATTTGTTGATGTGTTTATTGTCTGCTAAATCGGCCAATATTTGTTATCGTACACTTACCAAAGATTTATAGTTAATTATAAATAATCTTTAATATCTTGATTATTGTGTTGCGTAAATCAACACACAATAAAGTTAATGGTCAAGTCAGGTTTTAAGTGTCTTATTATGTCCATTATTGCAATAAGTTTGTAACTCGAGTCAACGTTTTTGTCAGAAAAATATTGACAATTCCATTCCATACAACTGGCATAGCTGAGACGACTCTCGGAACTGAGTGTGGTTAATTTTTATGGGCTTAATCATCAGTTTCAGTAAGAGCAATCAAATGTGACAGGCGATTAATCGAAGAATAATTCAAAATAGTGACACGTGACACGTGATTAGCTGAAATGTGTTTAACAAAAGAGTTTAACAAGTTTCACAGCTAATTTTCCTTTCGGAAACCGGGCGAGTGTCTTTTTGGCCGAAATTGTAAAAACTAAAGTACCAGTAACCCATGAGCAATTACTGATTTGCAATTTGAACTGACAACAATAAGCACCGTTTTGAAACATTTCTCATTACCACTTGTGCGATGTGGGGAAGTAGAGCAGATTGTTAAGTAAATGGAAGTCACAACTCACAAGAGTTTCCCAACTCAAAGCACAATTTGATTTCGGCGAACATTGATTTGTAAAGTGCTGCATCACTCACTTTGTTTCAAATGTGTTCTTTGTGTAAGAAAACTATTGGCGTTTCCAAATTACGTCGGTAAAGACTTTTATATTTATTTTTGTTGCTGACTTAAGTTTTCTGATCTGATATATGGTTTTTCAATTAAAATGTGCGTATAAAAGCGAGTGAAACAAAGTGCATTGTAAACATATGATATAAGTAAGTTACTTTACATGAAGAAGGTACCTTTTTTTTACATAGCCCACCTATTGTGTCCGACTGCTGGACAAAAGCCTCCCCATTTCGAGCCCACACATCTCTAGTCAGAGCTAGATTGACCCACTTTGGTTCGAACGTGTCCAGGTCGTCCCGCCATCTCCTTCTGGGCTACTAAACATGATTAATTTATCACGGTTATAAAGCTTATCGCTGATCGTGGAATCAATAACGAAGCAATATGACGAGAACAAATTACGATAAGTAGGTAGAGCTATTGATTGATGCTGTTCTCATTGAAGAAAGTCGATAACAATCTGTTATTAATGCAAATCATACACAACACAATGTTGGTTGCCGTGACAGAAGGCGTCTACAAACGTCCCATTTTCTCAGATGAAGTGCCATTGTTCACGGTCAACTGCAGACACGACGGTTTTGCAACAACACATGAGATAATTATAAATCAGAAATAGAGTATCAATAAACATTCACCAATTACAGTAACTGCTTTCTTATCCTTAACCTTAATAGAAATAGATTGTCAAGTCAGCTGGTAGGTTTGGTGGGCCGTTTGTTCTTTTCCGTTTGCTTCGGGAAGGCGATCGCCCGCGCGTTTTGGTGAGCGTCGACTGCGCGCGCGCAACCACTCTTCCGCTCAGCGCTCAGTAAGACAACGACTCTGGCCGAGGAAACCCCGACTCAAAGCCGCAAAAACAACCGGTGGATCGTAAGTTTATACGATAGTGCAGCTGTGACTGACGATTATTTTGACATTATTTGGTGTGTGAAAGTGGGATTGACACTGGAATTGGGGGTAAGTGGATTATTGATGTTGCAAAGATTGACAGTGACGAATGGTTGTGCTTGAGAAGTAACTTTCGTTGATGCTTGCTCTCTCCGTGGTAATTGAAAGAAAGCGGATATTTACTTTATACGGTCGGCCGGATGATGAATTTTAACGCTAGAGCGCAGTAAGAAAAATATGATTAGTTAGTGGTATTGGAACAGAAAAATATCACTATTGAAGTCAGAACAAAAACGTGTATATATTTATTTGCATTTTTCTGCTAGAATTATGTCTGCATAGAAGTTATATACGTTCATTCGGTTTTTCATTAATTTGTTGATTTTTCATAAGTTCATTTTCATTTCATAAGATATGACAAGAATACATTTTTCAAACAGACTTGCGCTAGTAGTTTAGTTTAGTTTATTTATTTATAATTATCAATTACAGGTCAATACACATAAAAAAGCTCTGGTATTTTTTTAATCACACAATTATCTATTACCTATTTAATCAATTAATCAATCAAAATCTTGTATGAATAAGTGATGAGATGACAGCTATTAAATATATAAAACGCTTATACGGTTAAGTCCATCATCATCACAAATGATAAAAATAAATGGTTAGTCGGCACTTATGTTTTTTTTCTCTAAATCGTGATTTAACAATTAGCGATCATTCCCAGAATCGCAAATAATAAGCAATATCTACGGGCTAATAAAAACCGTCGAATTTTTAAGAATCTTAAAATGTTCGAAGTTCAAATCAAAATGAAAAATTGTTACGGTTGCAACACAAAACTCGTATCAAATAACATACATAATAATTGCTGCATAATCCGTCCGTTTTTTGACGCGCTGAAACGAAACTTTATGAAACGGGAGGTATTTAACTTTTAATTATTCAACCAAACACACGTGATTGCGTGAAAAAATTACCATACCTGTAACAGTTTTCGTGCATTTATTTTTCAATGTTTCTGTGTTGTAACATTCGATACGGTTCGTTCGGAATGTGTAACATCATTGGCCCATAACGGCAAACGCCTATTAACACTATAATTCTTTTGCAAGTAAAAATGTCTCAAAGTTTTTTGTCTGCCCAATATGCAATTGGTTTTAGTTGCAATTATGCAAAATGTTTCATAGGGTTTTTTTCTATGTCGTTGTAGGTCAATGACACTGTTTGTCTTCTATAACACTAGATGGTTCTGTAACAGGAAAAAATCTTGAGAGCACGCACAGTATCCATGTATGGTAATGATTGTTTGAATTAATTAATTGCATTCCAGCATCCGGACTATCCTGTATAGTAATTAGCTAGTACGAGTATAATTGTAAACCTGTATACAACGTTGCATACGTATCTGCACGCATTATTATGAAGCATTATGTGCTTGCTTCTCTTGATTTTGACGCAAATTTATCTTTCTAATTTATCCCCATTGTGTCACAGTTGTGCCAACTAACAAAACTGAAAGACTCATTCAAAGTCTTTATGTCAACCACCAATGTCAGCTTGCTGTTTGCAAAAAATAATTTACTATTACAACCAAAAATAGACTTTATATTATTATTTTTATATAACAGAACTGCTACTGTAATTAAATAAATCTAAGGCATAGAATAAATCTGTCCACCATTTAGTAAAATCTTGATTGTTGTCGGCCAACTACTATCTGGATCGTTCGAGAACAGTTGTATCTCTCTCTACCTCTCTACGCTTGCCAGGCTCAATTTAGCCCTTTTGCTAATGTACCACAGACGAAATCTGTGTTTTCCAAAAATTCTACTTACTAACTAGACCGTGTGTGTGTGTGTGTGATTATGACACTGACAATAAAAATATTTTTATAACTAAATACTCCATTCCATGTAACATTGTTTTTTTTTTTTTTTCTTCTTCTTAATTCCAATCCTATATTTATTTATTTATTTATTTTATTTGGGAAATCAACAGCACATAGATAAACACATATGGAATTAAGTTTAGTATATCCTTGCATTGTGTTGTCTGTGTCGAGGAGAAGGACCTCTCATAACTGAATTCCTTATAGGATTGGAAATATGAAGAAGAAAAGTTTCAATAATTTCCAATGCTTTATGGAATGGAGTATAGTGTAAATATATACGGTGACTTTTAATCGGCGATCAGGTGTAGAGAAATATTATTATTTAGCTAAAATTAAACTTAATAGGCGAGATCTCACGCAATTACCTCACTGTTTAATTAATCAAAAATAGCCATAAAAAACAAAACAAAATTAAAACTAATAACCACTTAGATACATGGTCATCCTACATACATTTACATTTACATACAGGCACATACATTGCTTCTGGCCCCACACTACGTACGACATGCTACATACGACTGCTATGTCGCTCATAAATTGTTATAAGTTGCGAACTGACTGATCGAGCTGTTAAATTATGAAAGAGGTTGTAAGGATTGTAAGCTCACAGATACAGATTAGTAGGGTGACAAGGAATTAGGGTAAACTTGATATCAAAATTAAAGTTTTCATTAAAAAAAGTTTGTTTTCATGTAATTAGGACTTTAATGACCGCCATTAATTACTGAGTTAGAAAAATTGGTACCTGATCACCACCGATTAAAATTCATCATGTATATTTGACGTCACACGTTCGTGGTTTTAACTTGCTTGCAAATAGATTTTTGCATGCATATTCCTAAACAATAGGCCTTTATTCCCAAGCATAGGATTGCTTTTTATATGCGTCTTGTAAATAAGGTTAGAAGTGCGAGAATCATGCCCCAGAAACCGGATAAATAATCTCACTGTATCACAGAGTTAAAGTATAGACAGTTTCAAGTTTTAACTGTCTATACTGTAACTCTGTAAAGTAAGTAAGTTAAACTTTAAACTAATACTGGTCTATTCCAACATGAAATCATCATAAAAAATGACAATACAATACATAAACATTTAAATACAATGGTATATACATATAATATTGTCAGCGCCCAGCGTCCCAATAAAATTAATTCAAGTTAAATGTCTGAAAACGCAACCAACCAGGTAAATTAAATGTGTGGTAGAATATTATTTACAGAAGTTTAATAAATGGTTTAAGCGACGTTGCATATTGTGGAACTGTTACGAATTTCAATAACCCATTCCGACGTGTACAAAAGGTTAAAATGAAATATGCAATTGCTCTTTTCATTAAATTTATTGTAATCGCAATATTTTACATCAAAATCAGAAATTACTGGAAAAGAATCGGACCAGATTCGTCCGATATGGTTTTTGAACATTGCCAGGGGACTTGTTCTACTTTTTAATAAAATTCACCCATCAATATATTTATGTACTTACCGGTAATATTTATTTTATGCACACTTATTAAATAACGTAGTTAGATGCCGGTATTGTAATGTCCCCGTTGAATCTATACTGAGATTCTATTATGTATTAGGTTTTTCATATGTGTTACAGTATTCGCAACGGTCAGCGGCTTGTGAAAGCAGCCATCATATTATGTTATTCTAAGCACGAAAACGTGTCTATTAGTCCCACGCAAAGTATTGCGAAGGTACTGTAATAAGGATTTTTTTTTAAACGTGCTTAGGGTTACGTCTTTAGGAATATAGGATATGGGATAGCAGAAGCATTTTGCAGCGGGGCGGCGGAGTTTACATTTGTTTTTGTATGTGTCTTTTTTGTTAACTTTGCATTTTATTCTTATTTTCTAGTTTACTTTGTTGTTATTGTTTAGGCAACCAGTCGATTCTATCGATGAAGATGTTATCGTACTTACAGTGTCGGCAATCAATTACTACACCTCCCCATATCTTTGATCCACATGCGAGAAGGGTGTAACCACGTTTCAAAATCTAGGCAACAGTACATATCGGATAAATACGAGTAAATAACTGAAAGGTGTAGCCACGTTTCAAAATCTATGTAGTGTACACTTAGGTACCGCATTACTAGCTCTTCTTTACATCAATCCGAGTATGGCACGCGGCGGACATAGCGGGAGTGTGACGCAACTAATTATGCATAACGTAGAAGAATTGCGATGACTATGCCATGAAATCGAAGTGTAAAGAGGAGGGAAAGTTACTCGTTATACCTAATTAGCGGTACATTTCTGAACATTTTTTTTGTAAATCAGCGTTCTTTATTGGTTGATTGAAATTGTGTGACCCAGTCAGATGTTTATCATTTCCATGTTTTCTTAATTTTTCGCAATGACTTCACCAAATTTATTTCTTCAGCTGGATTTGTTAATTGTATATACTACACAAATAGTCGCTATTTTGGTACATTATTATTGTTTCACTTTGTGCTCATTAAAAGTTAACCAAAGTATTACTTTTTTCGTGTTCTTAGAAACATCTCGCTATATGATTCATAATGTTTGACACCAATTTACAATAATTTGAACAGTCGGTCTTGAACCTAGGTCATATATAATGGCAGCAGAATACTCTATACTATACTATAGAGTCTATACTATAGTAGATACCTTATATGGTGCCATCAAGTACTTGTCTTGTCAGAATGGTGGCGTGATTTACACCAGCATTGTAAGTGGTATTGAAATGTATGCCATCCTCTTTATAAAATTCCAATGTATTCCTGAACGCTGCTATAGTTCAGTTAATGCTGGCAAGATTTAATCATTTATCAAGTACCATCCCTCCACTGCCGCGTAGATAACTCTTAAGATGATTCGTGACGTAATATTATTTAAATTACATAACAAACTATTTGAAGAATCGAACCTTAATAACTTTACGGTACCAAAGAGGCCCTGAGACGCACGGATACATTTTGAATCAATACTATTAGGGGTGACGCAAAAAAACCCGTTATTAATTTGTATGTGTAATTTTCCATACACATTCTAAAGCAGTGAGTTATTGCCACAATTCGTACGGAACGTATGTTTATGTTATAAAAGTTTCCTTGAAAATGAACATGTAATAATAATTCTAATACCAAAAACCTGAAGAAGAAAGAAGTCATTGCACCCAAAGCAAGGTTACTCACCGTGATCATATTCTTCGCACGTACCCTCAACCTTACTCAGAGGTAGAAAATTTTACCCATATAACCCTTATCACCTTGGGAATAAGAACAAGTCCTGGACATAGGACATTACTCTTGAACTTTTATTTATATTCCGAAATCATCGATGAAACTTGTTTACGGTTTATGCTCCTTGGGATTTTGTCAAAATTACTTTTCACTGGAAATACATTATTAAGATGTGTTGGCTGTCTAATAGACTAACCAATTATCTGCCCAATCAATAAACCTTGTAATTGTATTTCAGACAATTTTGTATAAAAAATAACAATATTTCCAAGCATTTGTAGGAAGATCTCGCCAAAATTCTCCAAAAAAATAAATCAAGGTACAAACCAACGAATAACTTTAATTTTAATTTAATAATGGATTCCAAGATATAATAACTTGATTACTCTCTTCTTAACCAACACACTAATCTGAGAGTAAAAGTATCCAACCTACTCGTTAAGAAACTGTGACTCCTAGCGACCCTTGCTTGACGACTTGTTACGTCGTTCGTTGACCCACAGATATCACTTTCGATTCCACAGACCTCGCAAGGAGGGTTGCTCGTATCTTGTTTTCAGTTTCTGTTTGCGTTAGTACAAGGAGAAAGATTACTTCCTAATTTTTAACCGACTGCCTTCAGAAGGCAAGGTTTTTTTTTTGTATAGAACAACAAAACAATATACAAGGTGTAAATGAATTAACGCAAAATGAGAAACTACTTTGTTAGGGACATCATTCTGAGTACTTCATTTTGAAACCTATTTGATCAGACCAACTTTATTTTTCACCTCTCAGTTCATTTTGGCCTGAGTGGGTCAGCTGATTTTTACGGAGAAGTAAAAAATAAAGTTGCTCTGATCAAATCGGTTTCTTATTGAAAGTTGCTCAGAATGATGTCCCTGACAAAGAAGTTTCTCATTTTGCGTTAATTACTGTACACTTTCTATAGAAAAACAAATTGTCATGTCATAGATGTTGTTTTTAATTTTCATGTTGAAAAGTATATTATTATGTTCAGGGGTAGAACTATATCGAATGATTTTGTATGGGAATCACTCGATATAGGTGTCGATATCCGTATATCAAATGCACGAAAATCCTACCCTATAGGCGTTTGTCGGTGTATGGATAAATGATATTTCCTAGCTCTTCATACCTTGCAGAGCAAGCTGAATAGATAGCGTAAAGTGGTGGCTGCGTGGAAAAAATACTGGATTGTAAGTTGGTCAAGATGCCTCTTGGGATGCGTAGAAGCTGCTCTTGACATTCGCCATACAAATAGACGTATTTAATGCATTTCTTTTCAGGTCTTTCGTCGATCTTTACAGGAGTTAAGATTATCACTGAAAGCCTAATATTTTAACTGCCCTTCTCTGCACAAACTTTCAGCACCTAGTTTAAAAATGTTAAGTTAAATTCAATTCATTTGTAGATCTATCTTTTTTTAGGGTTCCGTACCCGAAGGGTGCCAAACGGAACCCTATTACTGAGACTTCGCTGTCCGTCTGTCCGTCCGTCCGTCCGTCTGTCACCAGGCTGTATCTCATGAACCGTGGTAGCTAGACAGTTGAAATTTTCACAGATGATGTATTTCTGTTGCCGCTATAACAACAAATACTAAAAATTAAAAGAAATTTAATAATAAGGGGGGCTCCCATACAACAAACGTGATTTTTTTGCTCATTTTTGCTCGATATTGATAATGGTAGCAGGTAGACGCTTAAAATGTTCACAATATATTGAGTATATTATTTACTTAAAAAATAAATAATTAAATTAAAATTAAATTAATACTTAGGGGGGGCTCCCATACATTTTTTTTGCGGTTTTTTATAGATAATGGCACGGAACCCTTCGTGCGCGAGTCCGACTCGCACTTGGCCGGTTATTATTAACTACTCCTGTCCATCCTAGGTTTGCTGGAAGAGATCTCTTATTAGAGATAAGCTCGCCTTCGTACATGTCCATTCCACTATTAAGTGTCTGTATTCTGTGTTTGTGCAATAAAGTACTTAATGAATTTATAAATAAATCCTATTACATCCCGCATCATACTTATAACACCCGAATTGTCGTCTTTGAAGGTAAAAAACAAAAATATAATAGTATCACGCTCTTTCCCAAACGAGGAGGACATTATGTACAGATGCATCCACATTTACACAGTTAAATTAGATATTAAAAACGCCAATCGCTCTAAACATTTACATTTTCATTTTACCATTACGTCTAAAGTCAATAGTAACGTTAAATTCTATTTGATTCTAGTGCTATATTAACCGTTACCTTCAGAATTCCTTGAAGATAACCAAGGTAGAGTTCGCGAGTAATCTCATTCCTGGGATCCGATGAATATGGTGGAACCAGTTTGCAACGAAACTCGAAGTCGTGGTTACTTACAAACTGTCAAACTAGGGTGTAAATTAGGCATTGTATGTTGGGCAAGGTTTACTTGGCTTGGAAGATGGTCAGCAATAAGATTTTTTAAATTAGTGTTACGTCTCATAAAATTTTGTGCTTTCTTTTAAGGAAGGATGTTTGTAAAGGTTAATTAAAATTTTAAGTCATTCCTAAAGTTATTGGCTGTTGAGTGAAGAATATTTTCTGATTTCTGTTTTCTGTTTTTTTTTTATTAAACAAAAAAGGTAAGGTGAAGGTAGTGTTTAATCTAAAAACCTATATTAGACGAACACATAAAGACATCAATTTAGCATCATCATCTCGAATATCGACAGAAAACTATATTAGACATATGGGGAATATGGAACAAAAAAACTCTGCAACTTTTTATTTGTAAGGAGGTATGTCTATTCAAGATCTAGAATCAAACGCAGCAGCATCTACCAAATGAGGTCGTCTCTCGTGTACTAATTAAAACTGGTAAACAAGCTGGAGAAACCGCATTCTACACATTTTCCCTTTCATCTTTAGAATGAACTACTCAGGTTTCTCCATAGTCGGACTATAACCATCAATAGCCATAAACAGTTGCAAATATACACACAAAACAGGTTTGGCCCTAGAAGGATTTATTTTGCACCAAATCTGTGTCAAGATCAAGGTATAGGAGAAACAAGTTTGTTAGTCACAGACCTTATATACTTACCGCGAATCCTTATTGGGATGCCAAATGCATACCTTTGATGTGCACAGTGAAGACCTAAGTGGTGCAAATAGGTTGAGCAAGTCTTCGTGCCTCATGCTGGGTCTTCTCGGACCTTTGTTTGGATTTTATTTTGTGTCCAAAATCAAGAAAAATTGCAGCTATTTTCGGAGCACGCGTTTTTTAGTAAAGTTTTGATTCGATCCTCATTATTAAAAACCAAACATGATATGCTTGTTTGAGTCTTTGAAGTTACCTAACTCCAAAATCATTAAATAATGATCAAGGTGTAAAAAAAAGGAGGCAAAAAGAACAAAAGACAAAGGCATTAAAAACCGCCTAATCTCGCAACGCTAATCCTGAATTCCCCACGAATCACCTGAAACCCGGGGCTTCGAAGTTCATCTAACTTTGAGGAAGCAAACGTAAGCTTCCAAAGATAACGACAAAGGACCGGATAAGTGCTCCCAGCCGCCACGCTTTTATTTAACTTAGTTAATACGAAGATAAGTTTGCGGACGAACTGTCTTCGGAACGGATACTTTGTTCGAAGCACAAAATAATGCTGCACGTACTTACAATAGGTAGCTCTCCTCTACACTATAAGTTCGAGACTTAATCTCAGTTGAGATTACTCGAGTCTGTCCATTCCATTACTTAGAGAGTTTGACCTGGCTCGGGATACAGTCTTAGCTTCGGCAACAGCAAGGCTTCGCAGCTGCAACTTTTAAATGAGTGATAAACAGAGATCGGATATTCGGATGCATATTTACCTAAAGTTAGTTTTTAACTGTAAAAGTATGAAAGCGGCTTCTAAATTTATTTTTTTATCTAGCCCATTGCGGTGTCCCACAGCTGGGCAAAGGCTTCACCGGTTCGAGCCCACACATCTCTGGCTGCAGTTTCTTCCATCCACCCCGGCAGGAACTTATCCAGGTTGTCCCTCCATCTCCTACTGGGCCTTCCCCTTCTCGGGTGTCTAATAATAATTTATCTAAAAAAAAACCCGGGTAAAAGGTATGCCGATATTGTGTAACTTATCGGATGCATATTTATTTAGCGTTAATATTTGATCCCTGATGCAAATATGTGTAGTGTGTATGTAAGGGTACAAGGTCTGAAAAAAAAAATGTTTTGATAACCCCTCGAGTGTCCAAGGGCACTCAACGGGTTAAATTATGTTTCCATATGTATTAATTATCAGTAACTAACATTTTAATCACTATCTATCAATATGATTTGATCACTTAAATCAGAATTGTTTCGATAGCAAAGTGCATTCCATATTAGCCAACACCTGAACTTTAGGTAAATATGCATCCGAATATCCGATCACTGGTGATAAATGATGAACAGCGATTTAATAGTTTAATATAGCGAGCATATTTTCACTTTAGCACTTTACTGCGCTGTTTTCTTCTTAACGGGTTCTCATGCAATTAAAACCAGAGTGTTATTGAAATATAATAGAAGCTGAAAAACGTTTAGATATATAACATTTCGAATTACGTGAAAAGCCGATTATAATTACGGCTGAATCGTGATTCAACCCGTCGTCGGACGCAATGCTGATCGTGAATTGATTATATGCTCTACTTTTTTGCGTCCATTAATGATTCGAGTGAAGATGGCTGCGGCGAAGACGTGTCTATCGCGTAATGTTACTAACTCCACTTGATGATGGCGCTACAGTCTTTGCGAGACAGTCCGTTTGATATGCACGTTCTGTCAACGTAGTGGCACAATTCTTCTTATGGTTTTTGTTTCTTAATCCGCCGTATGCATTACCGTGGTTCTTTGAGCTGAGTTATGTCCGCGGTCGTACACGCGAGTCGAGTTCCGGCCTAGCTGACTTTCCAATGAAAGCGACAGCCGAGATGGCCGGCCTTGCTTTATCGCCGGCGCGGCAGATCGATGTTTAATGTCGTAGTTTTAGCAGAAATTTCTTTCCCTCTGTAATTTGCTCTCACGATAATGTGTATCATTTAGGTCTTGGTCACATACTGTAATGCGTGGGTACTTTGTCATTACTTTACGTATCAGTCGATTTGAAACTTGAAACAGTTTTAAAAGGGGATATAAACTAATACGAAGATACCACATGAATGTATTTTGTCGTATATTTATTTGGTGTAAATTGAGACGGGAAACTTCGGGTCGGGTTGGGGGTATAAGCGCTCGTAAATATCAGAGACACCGATGTGACCCTCTGTGTTATCCCTGTTCTCTCCGGTCTGTTTTTTGCGCCGGAATGGTCAGTCTCCGTGCCGCTTGTAGGGTTAAAACTTTTTGTATTATTTTGTTTAATAAATAGGTCAAAATTTTGGCTGAATATTTTTTTTTTTGCCGAATTCAGTGATTTTAATTGTATTTTTATTTCAATGTAATCTAACATAACATAGTGTCATGCTTTTTACCATACGGGGTGGCAGAAGCACTACTGTGCCCACTTTTAGCCAGTCAGTCAATACTCCTTCTTGCATGATGTGAGGCTAGCCCATCGCCACAAGTATGGGCTATTATATAATCTAAATATAATTGTAACTTTGTTACTCTTGATACACTCTGTCTCTTGACATCAATTAAGTAGACCCAATAAAAATATACTTTGACCATAATGTAAGTAGATTGAGCCGCTACAAAAACACGTTTTACAACCCTGCTGCTTCCAACGTTAGCCTCTAGAGCCTCGTGTGACTTAATCAGCTGTATTAGGTATAAACTCCGTACCAAAGGGGAGTGTACATAGAGGTTAGGGGTGCCAAACTCCCTAGTTGAAAAGGTATACAGTATCAGCTTTGAAAACTTCTTAGATAAAAACTCCATATGTATTTTTTCGTGATTCAGAAAAATGGTTGTTATTTTCATTTGCAAATCTAAAGAATCTTTGAATAACCAAGGTATAGTTGTACATTGTCCCTATGACTGTTTCATGTATACACAAGAGCGCTGGAACTGGCATACCATGGGTAATTTAATTTATCATTTATTTCCAGACATAATATAGTCAAATATAAACAAAACACATGAAATTACAAGTAAAATATAAATATAATGTCATTAAAATATAAGTAAAATTCCAAATAATTGAAAGTTTGTTCTAAAATTTTGTGGGTTTAAGAATAGTTTCAGTTATGGGGATGGATCCTTATTAAATACTAGTCAAACACACACACAACTTATCTTTACTCCCTAAGTATTGCCTGGTATTTCCCTGGACTCAGCAATATTGGGTCTCAGAAGCCCGCGCCAGCATAAGCCGGGACTTAAGTGCCCAGCTCGAAGCCATCGCGTGTACTTGTATTAATCGGTCCACATTAACAAAATGCCACTCCGCACTCCGAGGATTCTCATAAAGAGCTTGATTAAAGTCTTCAGGCGCTTATTTTAGTAAAGCAACCCTTTTTAAGGAGTTTTTCGCTGGAAACTAAGCTGGGGTTGATTTGTGGAAATGTCACGAGGTCTTAGCGCTTTGAGGAAGGTATATCTTTGGAAACGGGAGCGATATTGTAAGAAATCCAAGATGTTGGATCTGCTGAGTGTCTTTAGCAGCTATTGCTCACTTTGGAACAGCAAGATTTGTTTTGATTTAAGCCTTTTTAGGTGGGGCGATGCGGTCGACAACTGTATGCGACTCCTGTTCATAAGGACCACTTCCCATAACGTCCACTTCCCAAAAAAAGACTGTGTTTTTAACCGACTTCCCAAAGGAGGAGGTTTACAATTCGTCCGGATGTTTGTTTTTTTTATGTATGTTCCGCGATAGCGCCTAAACGGGTGGACCGATTTGGAAAATTATTTTTTTGTTTGAAAGGGTTTACCTTCCCATTGGTCCCATTGACACCAGGTCAGGATCTTATGATGGGATCCTGGAGAAATCGAGGGAACTCTTCAAATATTATAGGCAGACCTATAGTGATTTTTGTGTTTTTCATAATAACTCGTCCAAATGCACATGGTAAGCATAATATTGTGATGCGGAACTGCTGATGAAGACCACATAATGGCCACCAGATCTGCTCAATACAAATACAATGCGTGGCTGACGGGCAGGCAACGCATAGCTAAACCGGTGGACCTAGAGCCATGAAACTTTATACAGGGGTTCCTTAGTAGCGTGGGGTAGCACTGATATGGGATTTGACAAAATTAATTCCCCAAGGGGAGGGGGGATAAGGGGTTACAGTTTGTATTAAACTCAATCTAATCAAATAGGGTTTGTGGAAGTCGGTTTTTTCTAAAGTTTACTTTTTGTTTCAATTATAAACAATTAAGTCCCAAAACGTCAACTTCACTAAATGTCAACTTTTAACTCTTACAAGGACCACTTCCCAAAACGTCAACTTCCCAAAAATACAACTTTACCGACTGTTACTTCTGCGACTTGAGACTAACCAACGAAACTATTTACTAATTTATTAGTGAAAATCTCATATGACAGTCAATTGTTTCCAATGCATTTGCTTAAATTTAAGGTAATATTTTTTTTCAACTCTTTTCATCTATTTTAAAATGTTTTAGTATGTTGTAGGTACAGTACAGAACAGTCACACGCTTTTTTTCTGCTTATCACGTAAATTTTTACTAGTGTGTGTCTGTGTATGTGAAATCAAAAATGAATGAGGCCGTCTTCTATATAAATAATATCAGTAGTACTTCATATCGTTGCAGTGGAGGAAAACCTTTTGACAAAGGTGAGAATAAATATGTTTCTTTCTTTATTTATCGTTACTTTAAAAATATAAATTCCTTTTACAAACACCATTGCACTCGCGTGTGAAGAAGTCATAAGTATTGCAAGAAAAAGGGTTAAAGTGTACAAATAAGTGCATACATACAATATTGGTTTCAAGAAAAGCCACTTGTGTGTTTTATAAACAACCTGTTTCAAATTGCATTTTTGTAGTCACAAACCGATAAAAGTGTTTCTTTGTGATTGAAAGTAACTTGATATGATATGTGCCACTGAACTGTCTATTAAATACAGTATGATACTGAGCAAGGTAATATCATTCTATAAGTGTTTTATCACCATATCTCATTATGTTTATATGATCATATCATATTTACGATTAACTTTTGGAAAACAGAGTTACGACCTATCATTCTAAGGCTGGATTTTACCATCGAAAGAGTAACTTTTACTCGAGAGTATCTTCTATTTTATCATAGACACTAGTGACACCCAGATCATCACCTCATTTTGAACTGTCATTGTCATACTAGTTATCCCAGGGATAATTATTCTCGTATAACTTTTTGTTGCTAAAATCCAGCCTAATAAATAATATTTACGACTCGTGTTCCTTGCATTAATTATTATTATTCTAATGATAAATATAGACAATAAAACCTAACAAAATAAACAATAATCTCCGTATACCTACCTACTGACTTACAAGACAACAACTCGAATATTAAAATGAGTATGAATATAGATAATTAAATAATACGATTCATGTAATATGTGCCGAAGAGAAATTGTTTTCTTAACCCACTGCACTTCCATAAAACATTAAAATAGTCATAACTTGCTCATTTACATACGGGCAGCTGTAATAAAGAACTTAAAAGAGCACCTAGAGCTCATTCAGAATATTACAGTGTATTTTTAAACATGAGGCGTTTAATTATATTCTTATGAAGGAACTCTTTTTGTTACACAATCAGCATTTTATTTCATTTTGGTAAACGTACACACATGTGCCATTTTTTACAGGTAAAATTATACATACGAAATAAGTCAAAAATACACTGACAAAAACTGTAAACTGTGTTCGATAACACGATGTTACAATAAAGTTTACTTAGACCAGTTATGAACATGCCATCCATGAATAAAAATAAAACTTCAAATGTACATAGCAGTAAATAAAACGAAAAAAAATGAAGCCCTAAACTCACAAGAAAGTTTTCCTAACATAGAACGCATATTACGAGAAACTACATATATCGCGAGAAATATTTATGTAATGATGGTTAAAAGAAAATGTTATCATTGCTAGCCGTTTATTTTAAATCATTCGCACCGCAATATCGATTACATGATGGCGTGACAGCAACGACACTTGCATAATGAGCACAGTTTTAATTTGTGTACAGTCGCAGCAAAAAGTGACACTTTTTCAACCGTTACCGTTAGGTTCAATTAATTTTATTAACGCTTTAAAAACTTTGAGGCCGCAGTAAAAGTACTTACTTACTTTATAATTTTGTTTTAATAAAATTCAAAAGATGTTTTCATGTATGTATTCAACGAATATTATTATCAATAACACTTTTACTTACTTTATAGTATACTCCGGAATCATCAAAAACAGTCGGACAACTATAAATGAATCTAATATAAAAATTATATTTTTGTATTATTAGCAAATCAGAGCGTGTGCAAAAATCATTGTGTGATTTTACTCGAATAGGCAGGGTTCCCTTTTGTCAATATACCTACTTAACTGTAACGTAAACTTATAACTATAACGTAAACAATAAAACTTTATGGCATTAACATGCATCACTTATGCATTGATAGCAATAACAACTCCAGTTAACATCATCGTAATATATGTTCAGTGTCTTGTTTTTATCATCGCTCATAAACATACGGACTTTTCCTCACGGTACTATACTACATCGCGCTGCGCTTGCGATTCGCCATATAAAAGAGTTCAACGCTCGCGCGTGCGCGTATGCACCTCCTGCCTTGACGAGACATTTCTTTGATCCTGCGTAAATTTTTACTTTAACAATGTATAGTATCATTTATTTTGCTTTTTATTTCTGAAGAATGAAGAGTTTGAAGAATAGGCAAATAATATTCTTAACCCCACTCTCAGAAGCACACCGCTCGAACGACCGAACAATGGCGAACTATTGTTATATAAGATTTGTCGGCGAACCAGTTAAAATACCCTTTACTCTTACTCGGATCCGGGTAAAGGCCTGTGCCCCTCGGTGAGGACATAAATTGACTATATTTACTATTAACCCTTAAAAAAAATAGGTACTAATAGTAGTACGAATTGAACACAGCAGCGATAAGACCACTCTGTTCTGTGCACAAAATATTTGCAATAATGATTACCTAGTACTCGGTCATTGGAAATGGAACAAATTATTACCAAACTATTAGAATAATTATCTGAATAATTCACAAGTTTGCTGACTAATTACAAGGCTATCGTTTTTAATTAAAACTTTAGTTGCGTCCCTAATTGCTTTGTTGTCAAAGTGCACTTATCGGGATACCTAAATTAGGTACATTATAATTACATTAAAATAGGTCTATATTTTGGTTGATAATTATTGGATTTGGACCAATATGTAAATATGTTGATACTCGTCCGCAATGATGTTAAATATCACAATTAAAATAAATTGAGTAACAGGCTCTCTTCAGAATAAATCGATACATCAAACTAGTTGTAGGTAACGTCCATACTTGCTCACCGCTTTCTTCCGTACTAGGCAAACCAGGCAACAGAGACCTCCCACACATCCCACTTGATATCTCTCAACTGGCAAAATATTGAATTCTTACATTGCTGATGGGTCTTCGTGAACTGGGAGGAATGTTTTCTAGTAATCTTGTAAGACAATTTCGCATGATTGCGCTACTCGTACCTAGTAGGAGACTCAAGTGTGGGATTCAATGAACTTTCTCATTTGCATTCTGGAGTTAGAAGATATTTACGTTCAACGGCATTATTAGTACAGTACAGGATGTAGCTGAACGATAATGTAAAATTTTAAGCCGTTATTAAGGACATCATTTTGAGCGACATTGATTCAAACCAATTTGGATCTGAGCAATGTTACTGTTAACTTGTGATAACCACCCAGAAGGCCCAAAAATATATACCAAAATGGTTTTTTATCCTCAAACTGGATATACCAAATGCATGAAACTTAGCAGTTCAATTATGATAACCCTTTTTAATAACAACTTTAAGAGTATGTTATACGCACTGGTGCGTAAGACTTAAATTATTTGTTTTCAAGTTTTTTTTTATTCGAGTACATACACGGAAATGTTTTTACCTGTCAAATAAGGTTAGGTATGAGTAACATCGTGCGATCGGGTGTGCAAACGAGTTGTGGTCAGAAATATTTACAAAGAACGAACAAAAACGTAACCTGCTTTGAGGAGGTCACATCACGCACGACCCCAACAGTTATCTAATGGCTCATGTTATTACATATTATAGTAATAGTTTATTGTTCATTTTACAGATATTAGGTAGTGTCAGAAACGGTTTTAGGCGGGGCAGGCTATACAAACTATTTATGATGATATTGCCCTATGATATAAACAATATAGGTACATAATCTCGAAACAAGCACTATTAAATTATTCCTTTTTGTTTTGAATTGGGTTTATTTATTAGTAAGTAATTAACAGTCTTTTTTTGTAAAGTTTAATTTTATCTGATAGCTTTTGTAGTAGTTGGTGTAAATGCTTTTTAAGTTACATGGGCTCGTAATAAAAAGGGACGATTTACCTACGGGTGAAAGAGCTATAACGTGAAAAATAACCATTAGTCAGCGCGGTGACTGTCGGCAGCTGGCCACCGAAATAAATCTGCGAGTTAAAACATTAAGTCGAAGTCCAGTGAGTCCAACACTGGGACCGGCCATAACTTCAATCTGCACCACCGACGAACTTCAAAATCACCCAAGTTTCAGAACGTTATCTTTTAATTCTATTCTGACGGCCGGACAAATAAGACGTTTGGGCTGAATTCCATTCAAATCCCTGAAAGTTTGCCTTGAAACAAAATAAATTCACGTCGGCGGATGCCGCCCACCCGTCTGTTTCTAAAGCAACGAGATACGAATTTCTCATTAAAATTTCCAAAGTGGAACTCGGATTCCCCGTGTTCCATTCAATTCCGCCTTTTGAAACTAAATCACAAGTTTTAACGAAATACTTTGACAATAAGGTATTGAGGGCCGAACTAAGTTGACGAATTCAATTAAAAGTAGGCAAGGCTCCTGTGCTGCAAGGTCGAACTGTTATAAATTGTAACATATACCAACTTCAATCCGAAAATAATGTATGAAATTTTACATACAATTTTGTACTATGGAGATAAGCACCTATACCTAGTCCAACTACACTTGTAAGCAAACTCGTAAAACAAATAAGCTTAAAATACACAAAAGACCGTATCAAAAGCCTCGCCATCTTTCTCGTCGGAGTCTTTAGTATTTGTATGCTCATTTGCCCGGCAATGAATTAATTGACAAATGAAACATTCCCTTCACAGTTTCTGTGTCACTTTCGGCATGGTAACAGGTGACGCTCTCGTTTTCATCTTGTCTTGTATTATGTTAATAAAGTTGAGAAACTTCACTAATAGGATTAAATTTAATTTCTGCGCCAACTCTGACCGTCCATTCCGAAGTTTGTTTTCTTCTCTTATTCAAATATAATGATTAATTTTGGGAAGTCATTCACCGTTGTGTAAAATAGAACAAGTTTAATTAACACCTAGTTCTCGCTCCATGACTTTGCTATAATTTTTAACTTTTTGTGTATCAGAAGCTGTCTTTTTCATTCAATTTATTCTCATTATCAACTCAAGCCCAAAAAGTTTAAGTCTTTATAGATATTCATTTAAATCGGCATCCTGTTTTGTATATTGTAGGGATTCCAACCTAAGTTTTGATCCTTGATAAAGTTGTAAACGGTTCGCCGCTTTTTTGCTAATGACAGATTATTTGTTGCCACTAAGCTCGGCTGATTGATATTTTTGAGATTAATAATATCAGTTTTCTGTGGTAGACCGCAGTTTTGGTAATGGATGACTGTTAACAAAGGAGGCATTTTCTCTAGCCAAAATATCATACTTTTTCGGTAAATTCAAACTACCTCATTTCACTCGATGATTTATGTTTAAAAATCGAACTTAATATTCAGAGTTCAGGGTGATGTCCTATCTCTAAAAAACTACTTTTTTACATCCTGAAATGCCCATCTTTTAATAGTTATTCCAGCAGAAACCAGAAAAAATATATATTATAAATACGTTCTTTGGCTACGATTATAATGTTTCAAAACATCATTTGGATATATATGAAGAAAAAAACTATAGTTGTTGTTTTACCTAAAACGAGTTATCCCAGGAGATCTGCAAGGAATATTGGTATAGTGCTTGTCGAGAAGGAGAATCGCCTTAATAATAGCTAATGATATTACCTCCAGCACAGCAGTTGTATTAGATTAAAACCGTTACATAATAATTCACCTCACATGATATTTGCTTGCTTGACACAGTTGACATGCGGATGTTGGCAAAAGAACAGTTGTTGTTTACAGGTAAGGGCATATTTCATCGAAGCAGTGTATACTTAGTCTTATATTTGAATTCGTTGTATGAGGTTCATTGCAACCACGCACACCTGAAAATATAGTCCACCTACAGAGGTGCCGTTTTGCCGGCAATAATGCCATTTTTTAGAATGTATATAGAAATATTGCCGGAAATATTTTCCCCATACATTATATGGCAATACTGCCCGACAGATGGCAATGTTGCCGGCAACGGAGCAGTCCCTCATGCGGGTACAGTACTAAATATACTCAGGTCTGCAGGTATTGTGTCTACCTTACGTCTACGTCATTATTGTTAGTAAAGTTAAGGCGTTTGTGTACTACAAGTAATTTTACTGTCCGGAAGTCCGATTTTTTACGCTCCGACATGCCACGCCAAGATTTGTATTACTAGTTTGTACACTATACCTAATTGTACTGTCCGACATTTTGCTTTTCCCCATTTTGGACCGTTTTTTCTGTTCCGAGATGACAGCAATGAACAAGCCATTAGCCAACCCTATACTGCGCCGCACCGATCCGAGTAAAGACGGACACGTGCACAAGCCAATTATTCGTTTTTTATGCCATATCGGACCGTAATAAATTGGACTGGCGGACAGTAAAATTACTTGTAGTGCACAAACGCCCTTATCATCGCTTTAGTTTAGACTTTGTAACTTAAGAGACCGGTGACCGCGTGAATTTCCCATACAAACGTAATACAAAAATGATTTGAATTTGAGAACTAGCTCAAAGTATTTAGACTGTTAATCGGATTAATACAGTGTTTACGCAGGTTCCTGGTCATATACCAAGGTTCTTATTCAAATTACTTAAAAATAATTTTAAATTGGGTGAAGAGGAACCCTGGTATACAGACCAGGAACCTGTGTAAACAGTGTATAAATCCGATTAACAGTCTAAATACGTTAAACTATTTCTCAAATTCAAATCATTTTTGTATTACGTTTGTATGGGAAATTCACGCGGTCACCGGTATCTTAAGACAATAAATTAAATGTGTAACAAGATAACTGGTGTTACAAAATTTGGTAATCTCGAGGAATTGCAACACCGGAAGAAGAAGTAAACTTACAGCTGCTAAGTTCTATTCAACGTCGTGCAATCAATTTATTTAAGATTGTTATTGCTCTATCTGGTTCGCACACTCTCTGACAGATTTTCATGCTAACATGTTACGTTCTAGAGCCCTGTAGCGATCGCGCTCAACATTAAGCATATCTAGGAACAACATTATTGAGAACAAGCTCTTATCACGAAAGCCAAAGGCCTTAAATTAGCTCAAATTAATATATTATTATTAAAGGGGTTTGGGTAACTTTGTATGGACCATTGGCGTATATTTTTTATTCGCGGCCACCCCGATTTTGTTGACGTTATTTGGTAGCATGTATATCATGTATTATATCTAAAAAGGAAGCATTGCTGTAAGCCATTTCGGGGCTGAGATATTAGAGCTTCAATATATCACATTTTGTATTAAAAAATATATAAAGTGTGATATCTCAGCTCCGAAATTATTTAGCTATATGTACTCCGCAATAAAATTAGTTTATTTTTAATTGCACTTTCAAATTTACAACTATCATGAATGGCCGCCAAAACTAAAATTCGACAAAACACTAAGGACACGTTAAAACGACGCCAAGTTTACCCAAACTCCTTTAACTTGTCCACTTACTGAAAATGACCGGCTATTTTCCCTCTGAGGAATAGAATCAATTTAGAGTAACAATTGACCTGAGTCCTGACATGGATTTTGAAATAGTAATATTTCCTCAATTAATCAGACATTTCTAAAATACGTTAGGTCGGTCGTCTGCGCCTGCGTCTAAAAGTATACGGGGTCATATTATAAAGTGAATCCCACTTATACTGCTTGTGTACTTTTAGACGCAGGCGACCGTACTTTATGTTTGTATTAATGATGTTTTCATGCATGATAGTTGAATATTGAACAATAATTTAGAATATAATGTATAAATTTTTCCTAATAAAGAAAATATAAATATAAAAATTGCCCATGCCTTTGTTTTTGTCTCTAAACACAAACTCTAAAAACAACACTTTGGGTAACAGACTAACTCTTACCTGTTGTTTTATGTATTTCCATAAACACAGTATTGTACCAATTTCTCCCTCTGTTGCCATTTATTGACCGAAAAATATTTAATTTCAGTTGGGCAGTGAGCCAACCAGTTCAATTTGGTAAGTTTTTCAATTTCTTTCGTGGCGGCCTCATAGCTGCTTGGTTGGTTTAGAGAAGGGAAAAATGCCCAATCACCGAATTCCCGGTGTGGTAATAACATTGGCGACATATACCTCGATAAGCTGAGTTGCGACGAGATCTTATTAAATTCGGATCCGGGGTTCGTTCGGAACTAGTCGATGGGCCCGGTGCTGCGGAAATTGAACTAATCGATTTTCATTTCTCCGACAGGAAATTAAATCCTTTGAGAGCCATTCCGATAACGTATTTCAACTAAGAGCGATACGTGCACGACAGCTCAAGCGCCGATTGGTGATTACAAGACATTTTTAATAACACTCGTCTTGTCTGCTGCGCTCTTATTGAATTTCCTCCGGCAGCGATCGGCAAGCGAGCTTAATATGAAATGGAGTCTCTTATTTATTCTGTTAATTCGGAATTCGCTTAATTTCCTATCCCGTCTCTATCTCAACGGCTACGGGGCAGAAAAATGCCAAATGAATTCCTGCTCAGAATCAATTATCGTTTTGCGATCAAATCTCGATTGATATGGATCGTTTCAAAATAGACCGCCGTTTAACGGAAAACCAATGTACAAGTTTCCAATGATTAAAAATACCAGGA
Source organism: Argyresthia albistria (assembly GCA_963457715.1). Classification (NCBI taxonomy): domain Eukaryota; kingdom Metazoa; phylum Arthropoda; class Insecta; order Lepidoptera; family Argyresthiidae; genus Argyresthia; species Argyresthia albistria. The sequence goes on from OY735253.1 coordinate 3,831,337, forward strand.
AGTGAAATAAAAGTCCTATAGAGGTAGAGGGGATAAAGTACACATTTAAAGTAATTTTGTTAAGGAATCTGGTATGTCGCCGGTAATATGACGTGGACATAACAAGAACACTTCGATCTGAGGTCGGAGCTTCCCGAGGGAAATTAAGGAGGAGAATTCCACTGACCAGAGTCGTGCGTCGCACTGGCGAGTTTGTATGGATAGGATAAACATAAAGTCATTGCTCCGAGAACTCCACAGGGTGGTGCAGAAAGGTGTGGTCATATTCAGAGGTTATTAGAGTCATTCTGAATAACTTTGTCTGTGAATCAAATTTGATACGACTGGCTTTATTTAATCGGTCAGCGGCTCGGCTTAAAATGTTCATGTCCTGATCGGTTTTATAGAGAAAGGTCTTCTTTAATATGAAGACCTAGCAAGCTCGTCTAATACTTACTCACATACATATCTTCCTACATCTCCTCTATACCTATATACCTATCTATCTTTAGACATAAATATCATAATTATATTATCTCCTATTCCTTGTTACCAAACTATGGTTTGTTATTTGGTCCGGTTTGGTCTGCTGGACAGTTTCGAACACAACCAAATATTTAACTTATACAACCGGATTATCTTCTTTTTTCGGCACTTACGTTTTAGTAAGTAAATCCTAAAAAAACGACTCTAGCACGATGATTCAATAATGCGAAGAATCTGACTCAACACGCGAGTGATACTTTATACTTTATTGCACAGAAAAAACATATTACAGACACTTAATATTGGAAAAAAACATATACAAAGGCGAGCTTATCTCTAAAAAGTGATTCTCGTTTTCTATTTTTAAAAGAGCTACTCCCAGGGTGCCTTGTGTATGTACCGATCATATTTTTGTGGAGCGATTACATTTTTTTATATGTTCCTTTACTACTAAGATAATACTATTAAGACTTGCTTTGTTTTTTCATCATTCAACGGAAATATCCAACAATTTTCGGATTGAAACCATAAACGAGAATGTGTTACCCACAAAATTGCGTGTAGTGATTGTAGCTAGATTGATAGGTACCCCAAACCAGAAGTAAATCAATAACAATATACCAACAGTGTAATTTAAAGATGCTAACATCAAAGCTTTTCGCTAAAAAAGGCTATGTAACGTTTGATGCCATCCCCCGCACATGTTGGCCTCAGGCTAACCATCGTTAATCATTTAGCTTTTTTTAATAGGATAGCCTTTAGCGAGAGCTTAAGGCAAATTTTACCTACATACCTTTGAAGTTACTTTAATATTCTAAGCTCTTCATAAAGATATAGAGATGACAAACAAATCTGCCTCAGCTTAAAAACGACTTACACTCGATTTCAGAATGGAAAATCTGCTGTTACAACTTGTTGAATATTGTAAAACTCTTTTCAGCCAAAAACTACAATAAAAAATACATGCCGCTGTTTTAAATAAATCTTTGATTGATGGTGGTTTTGAACACTATTTTAGAAACTGAAAACTTCTAATGGAATGAAAAATCAAAGACAACATTTTGGGTCTTTTAAACATGGTTGCTGACAACATTCATAATTGCGATGTAGTTTAGTACCCTATAAAATAGACTACATCACAACAGAAAGGTAACAGAAAGGTATAGTCATATTTTAGGGGGTTGTTAGGACATCATTCTGAGCAACTTTCACTATGAAACCGATTTAATCAGAGCAACTTTAATTTTCACTTCTCTATACAAATCAGCTGACAGTCTGGACCAAAACGTATGGAGCAATAACGAGTATAATATATATATATATATTATACGAGTATATAAGACCATTATATTATAAAATATATATTTTAGGGGGTTGTTAGGGATAACAACCCCCTAAAATATGACTACACCCTTCTGTTACACCCTGTATACCTCAAAAGGTGTTTCAGAAGATCTGCAGCTCTTTAAATTATATTTCTACAAAGTCAGATGCAGCTAAAAAGTAGTATGCATGAAGATTTTTATTTCGCCACTAAACGACAAACCAAATGACTTTGCAAGCTCGGTCCCAGTGTGCAATTTAATGTTTTATTTTAAAATTCAAACAGCGCTGTGAGCACTGCCTAATACTCGTATCTGTTTGCGGAATACGGTACTTGAAAAACTGAACGTTAACTTTGTTTGGGGATTTGCATAATGACTTGCTTACTTACTGTATTGTAGTACTATTGGTATAATATTATAGTACCTACTTTTGATGAGTGAAAGACAATACTTAAAAGTATCATTATTATGAAGCTATCCTATTCCATGTCATCATTAAAAATAGCCATTTTAAATAGCCAAGATAAGTGAAAGGCCTTTTGATCTTTTCCTATGCATTAGTATACTTTCCATAATTTTTCGTATAGGTATGCATACTAATGGCCTTATGAACAAGAATTGATTGACACCGCCTCATCTACATCATTCCTATGTCAAAAGATATGTTACCTCTACTAACTGACTCTAACAGCCGATGCGTGACAATGTGTTTTAACCGACTTCAAAAAAGGAGGGGCGAAACACCAAAATTTTTTGGGATTTCAAAAAAGTCAATTATTGTAAGAAATAGTGTATGAGTGAACCAAATATGACAAAATTTCGCGTCGATAACAAAAACAAATGCTAAAATTGGTCCTGTAGGTCACTTTTATAGGGGTCCGAAATACTCCAAACCCAATAAATCAATAGAATCACATACGTTTAATTTCTTGTATTTACCCGGCCACATCTGCTTAGAATCATTTTCATCGGTATACTACATCGCTATTGCATGTTCCAGGTCCAAAACGTTTTGGGCCGTACCCGTTCATTCTATGGATTGATTGTTTTGGGAGTATTTCGGATACCGATAAAAGTCAAAGTACTGGACCAATCTTAGTATTTATTTTTGTCATCGACGCGAAATTTTGTCATCTTTGATTTACTCTTACACTATTTCTTACAATTTTTTTTTTTCAAATTAAACTTGAAAAAACTGGAAAATGTCTCAAGAAAAATACGGTTTTTCGCCCCTCCTCAAGTTAGCACAAGCTTTATTTGTTCGGAAAATTGGGTGTAGCACTACTGAATAGTCACAAACCACATACTTAAGTTTCGTTAAATTCGGAATTTTTTCGAGGTAAAAGTCTGCCGACTGGGGTAATGTTTGAAGCTATCTATTTAAATATTACCTACCCGTTCTTTTGCCGCGCGCAGTTGGCCCGGCTCTATCACTCCCAAAGAGGAATACCATTAACAAATGAAATGCGACGTTCTCTGCTTTCCGCAGAACGGAACTTCTGACGTTTATCATTTTTATTGCACACTCTAGTGCCGCGTTTTACAGGGGGCCTAATGTGAAGTTCATATGCGAGCGATAACGTTTCATACTTCTTTTGAAGCAAAGCATAAGCGTGGGACTCGATACCAAACCACTGGTTAGTAGATAAGCATTTGTGGAGTTCGCGTTGCACTGGCACTATAAAGCAAACACAGGGAGGGTAAAACTACAAAATTGTTGTTATTGATGAACAGTTGACTGATGTATGAGCCCTTTCTTAGTTGCCATCTACAGAACCAATCTTGTTGTCTAGCAAAACATGAAGCTCCTTCTTAGCAAAACATGATTCTCCTAAAATCTTTCGTACACCTTTTTTTAATTTTGCTATCGCCCCCGGCCGTACTTTATAATTTACTTTTCCACGACTTGAAAGGCGGATTTAAGATATACTCTCATTTTTTTTCGACAACGACAGGGCCTTAATTAACTCTATCTGTAGGATACGGAATTGAAAAATTCTGGGGTTTTGGCCAAGGGCGTGTAAATGCGATTTAAAGTTTCTACGATAAATGCACGTTAACTATCGGATAAAGATATGCGTCAATCTTCGTTGCCTAGTTTCGCTTGGAAAAGGAGAAGAGATAAAAGCAAAGTGTTTTCCTTTATTTATCCTGTCCGTGCAGTTATCTTGCACACTTTAAAAGCGCCCTATGCCGGACGGTATTATAATAGTTGCACTATAATGGTTGTATTTCTAGAACTTTTTCAGCTTCGCGCTGCAAAGTTAGCGCGTAAAGCGGACATTTTTTGTTCCCTTAATACTATAAAGCGCTTTGTGCTGCAGCGACCACCAGCTGTTCCGGAATGATGTTCCGCTGCAAAATCTGAAGCAAAAAACGTCTCCTATTTTGTATAGCCCTGTTATATGCTCGGATGCTCAACCGACTATAGTTTGATGAACACTCAAAATTATGGTCTCTCGTTTAGAAAATTACAGAGCCTGTATGACATGTAAGACAACACATAACATAGCGTCATGCCTTTTCCCATACGGGGTGGCAGAGGCTCAATGTGCCCACTTTCAGCCAGTTATTCAACACTCAACAACTGCTGCGTGAAAAGCAGGGCCGGAAGTCGCGTAAAGGCCTACGCAAACCGGGACGGTGTGGCAAGTTTTTACAAATGGGCATTCAAACGTATCGATACAGAAATAAGACATAAATTGCTATGGTTTAAAATAACGCCGAAGCATCCCGCAGCATGCCTCGGCATTATTTGAAAGCATATCAATTTATGTCTTATTTCTATAGGGATACGTTTGAATGTCCATTGGTAAAAACTTAAAATCCCTTGCCATGCCGTCCCAGTGTGCGCAGGCCATAAATAATCGCATAGCATTGAGCGGTATTTTATTTGAACAGCAGCATAATCAATCGGCTTTGAGCGCTTCGGAGTCAAGTACAAAGCTGAGTCACAAATTCACAATCATACGCCCCGCACTCCATTCCTCTAATGACTCTAATGTAATCGCGTTCGAAATTTCCTTTGAAGGTGTTACATCCTATGGCTGCTCCAATTCTGCTTCACAAATCTACGATAATGATTTGATCGATAGAAAATCTTGCCAGTGGGTGAACGGTGGGAATTACTTTGGCATGACAGAATAGAACTTATCTCTTAGTAGTTTAGAAGATTTTTAATAAAACTAGTACAACGCCCAGATTTTTTAGAGCGCGCGGAAGATGGTTACTCTTGAGAACTGCTATTATAGCTCCTACAAAAGTCGGTCCGCTCGCGGGCGGGCCAAACTAACAATAGCGAACAATAGATGTGCGACTTGCGAGCGCGAGGGCAAAATATCGAATCAGATTTAAGTAATACGCGTGTAATACACACATGAAATAAAATGTCAATAGCTGCTTCCCCACCGGGGCATCCATCTAGGATAGAGCGATCCCGCGATCCGCGATCCAGGATCGCGCAGGATCGCGGATGTCTGTCGAGCTGTAATCCTGACATTTGTAAATTTGAATGAAAACGAATTCTGACAATGCCATTATTAGTGCCTAATCAGTGCCAAAATGGATATAATTAGTGCCATCATAGTTCCGGAGTTATAGGCATAAGTTTGTGAGGATTACATAATATATCTCGAGAAAGGTGACGTATATGACATAAAATGATGGCAAAGAGCAGCACTATACGATTCCGCAGTAAAAAAAAGTAAAAAAAAAATGGGAAGGGGACACGCACGACACTTAGAACAACATGGCACTGAGAATCATGTACGCGACAGTATTATGTGTAGAAATGTATAGGAAATAAAAACATTGTTTTTTACGTTCTTCTTCAAAGTAAATGATTATCAGTAGGAGGCACTTACTATTAGGCACTAATTCTTGGCACAAAGTTATTGTCATACGCGTTCCGGAATTATTCCACAATATCGAAACGTCTATCTGTAATCCTCACAAAGGTATCTTTATAACTCGGAGATCCTTTGATCAATATTTCTGAGATTTGGCATGTCGAAGGCACTAATTAGGAACTAATTCCTGAGACCTCAACCAAGACGATAGGACACCGTTTGCTTGCACGAGAAATGAGGATTACAGCTACACGTCTAGCTGTAATCCTCACAGACGCGTCACACATGCCTTTAACTATGATGGCACTAATGATGTCCATTTTGGCACTAATTACCACTAATTAGACACTAATAATTGACATTGCCAGAATTAATTTTCATGAAGCTTTCAAATGTGAGGATCACAGCTCGACAGACATGATCGTGGAGCATGGATCGGCCTGGATCGCGCATCGCGCTTGTCCGATCCAGCTACAATTTCTTGCGATCCCGTGGAGCGCGAACCTGCCGCGCGCGATCCGGAGCGCGTTGGATCACCCGGTGGGGAAGCAGCTATACATGTTCGTGAACATGAACTTGAATCAAGTCCCACTTTTCAAAACTGAATCCTATATGTTTAATACTTTCTTTATAAAGTGAAGGTATTTAGATTGTAGCCTAGTGATATGCCTAATATTGTAAGTGACCGATTTAATAAAATAGCTTTCTATCGCTCTATCATTTCATCATCTAATCTCAACCTACATTTCTTTGACAATCCCATTAGAAAAAGGATGCTACTATGCATACCTCAAGAATGTTCTCTACTTTAATACCATTTGAATTTATTGTAGTTATCCCAACTAGAGTGTGACGAAGTGTCGGGAAGGTTGATGCTATCCTCAGGGTCAAATTCACGGTTCTGTTAATCGTCCGTTTGACCTAATCTCTGCTTCACGCTCAGTTTCCTGTGCGTGTAACCGTGTGTTATATGGAAAATTGACAAACTTTAGTTTTTAGGGTTCCGTAAATTGAAGGGTCGGTAGATAAAGTACATAAGTAAAAAAGTGAACTTTACGGGAGAAGGAAAAAACTGAATAAAAAACTGTGTGTGTGTTGTTTTTATATTTTATGCACGTGTAATTACAGTATTATTTTGCCTAAACTATATAAACTTTACATGCAGCTCGCCTTTGCGTAAAATATTTCTTATAAATGTATATATTTTTTTATGTTTCTGTGCAATAAAAAATATGAATATGAATATAAAATATACAAACAACACACACATAGTTTTTTATTCAGTTTTTTCCTTCTCCTGTAAAGTTCACTTTGTACTTTAGTCTGCCGACCCTTCAATTAAGGGTGTCAAACAAGACGCTATTATAAAACCCTTCGCTGTCCGTCTGCTAGGTCTGTCCGTCCGTCAGAGGGTTAAATCCATGAAATGTTATAGGTAGAGTCTGTTATTCACAGAATGTGTATTGTTATTGCCGCTACAGAAACATAAATGAACTAAACGAGATTTTATAAACGAATATAAAAATTGGGTTTCCATATAAGAAACGTAGAGAACTATGCCTTGATGTCTGCATTACATAATTTTATTTTTCGCAATATCGCGGCACATTTCGTAGTTTCCCATGCTAAAGAAGGGCATCTTTTGACACCTGCCAATCAAAAGGGCACAAATTTTTGGCAGATCGTAACTTTATTAATTTTGAAAAACTTCCTAGCTAGAGATATCTGCGTTAATCTATAGTCTGTGCGCGTTACCCTGACAATAGAGAGCATTAATCTTTACTGCCACTGTACCTACTCATATTTTGGATAGCGATTTATCGCTTATCTTAGGCTTGATTTTACCAACAAAAAGTTATACGGAGAATAACTATCCCGGGGATAACTTGTGACTTTTTCATAGACACCAGTGACACCTAGATCAGATCACCTCATTTTAAACTGTCATTTGTCATACAAGTTATCCCCGGGATAGTTATTCTCCGATAACTTTTTGTTGGTAAAATCCGAGCTTAGTAAACATATGCGACGTTATTATCGCTAGAGTGTCGGAGTTCAAGTCAAGACCTTGAGTGAACTTGACTTGTACTCCGATACTCAAGCGATGATAAAGTCGCATACGTTTACTAAGAAAAGCGATACATCACTATCCAAAATATGAGTACAGTGGTACACTGTGGTAGCAAAGATCAACGGTCTCTATTTTCAAGGTAACGCGCACAGACTATACCTGCATCCTGCATCACAAACCTACGTAACGATAAATAAAGTTTCTCGGCAGTTATATCAACAAGTCATTCCATATTAGAAATCTGACCACAACAACATGTTACACTGACGACTTCATTCTCAAACATGAGTTATGAGCTTTGCGATGACAACGGGTACTGGCCATTTGCGTATTCCACATACAATATAGCACCTTATTACACGTACATTACGTCAGGATTTTAACTGCATTACAAGTAGTTCACCAGTTGATGCTTCTTAATGCGGTAACGCGTGACAACAACTTAAACTCGGGCTGTCACTTTAAACAAAACACGGTCATAGACTTTCACTCTCACCCAAAACATTTGTGCGCACACGAAAGACTTTGAAAGTAAAAGTCGAAACAGGTAATACGGAACTAGCCTTTATTTTGAGCTAATAAATACGCTGTTATGAAAAAAACAATAAATACAACCTTCTTAGTGAATCTATGGGTGAACACAGGTAGAGAAACTACGAAGTTTGTATAGAGTAACGTCCTTCGCCGCCGCCATGCAGGTGATGACGTGTACCCTTATTATGGTATGAGACAGCTACCCTAATAATAAATGTGTAAGCACCTTACTGATCAAGAACTATATTAGTAAGGGGGTGAGTGTATAAGGTAAGTATTAAGTGGCGCCTTAATATGAAACTTAGTTCATAATTTCATCGTATAAACGTGACCTAATAAAACACAAATCTGCATAATTATTCATTGAGGTGAACACAGACACAATTTGAATGCGACTAGCGACTGTTTGAAATTATCGCAACCGCAGTTTATCAGGAAATGCGATCGCGGTTGCGACCATGCGCAGATTCGGTGTAATTTTTCGGTGTCTATAAAAGTTTGTATTTCACTACTTTTTAACCGACTTCTCAAAGGAGGAGGTTTAAAATTCGTCCGGATGTTTTTTTTTTATGTATGTTCCCCGATTGCGCCTAGACGGATGGACCTATTTGGAAAATTATTTCTGGTTTGAAAGGGTTTACCTTCCCATTAGTCCCATTGGCACCAGGTCAGGATCTGATGATGGGATCCTGGAGAAATCGAGGTAACTCTTCAAATATAATAGGCAGACCTAAGTGATTTTTGTGTTTTTCATAATAACTCGTGCAAATGCAAGGTAAGCATAATATTGTGATGCGAAACTGCTGATGAAGACCACACATGGCCACCAGAAAGGTACAAATACAATGCGTGGCTGACGGGCAACGCATATAGCCTATACCGGTGGACCTAGAGCCATGAAACTTTGTACAGAAGTTCCTTAGAGCGTAGGGTGGGATGGGATTTGACAAAATTACGTCCCCAAGGCGGGAGGATAAGGGTTTACAGTTTGTATTAAACTCGATCTAATCAAATAGGGTTTGTGGAAGTCGGTTTTTTCTAAAGTTTTTTTTTTGTTTCAATTATTATATTCGCATATTAACTGAGGGTACTGTTTACTGGGTTAACTTTGCAAAATTGTTAATACATTCTTAATTAAACTTTGCCTGTAATATGTCGTAGTAGACTGTCGTGCTCGTCATTTTCAAATGAGTCTACTCTCAAATGCGATGCTAGAGAAAAGTAAAGCAACAAAACTATAATATCATAGAGCACATCAAACCTATCTGGGATACCTAAACAATTTTTTTGTACATTTACATACAGGCACATTACACACATTGCTTCTGGCCCCACACTAGGATACGCTGTGTCGTGGGAACCAGAAACAACGACATCACAAACATTTAACCATTCAAGGTCCAAAACCTGGGTTTTTTTTGGTTCCCAGTCGGGATTCGAAACCGGACCTCTCGCATAGTAGGCAGATGCGCAACCGCTGCGCCACAGAGGCCGTTAACCTACAATTTAAATTCCCTAAAATGTCGCTTATTGGTGTTTGCCTACAAAACGTTTCCGATTGAGAATTTAATTACGAACAACAAATGTTCTTTGATAAAATACAGTAAATAGTAGATAATTCAGTTTTTTGTTGTTCGTTGGTCGTAATCAAATTATCGATAGATGGACATTGTGTTTTGTAGGTGTAAATCAACATTTTAAGATGCTTTCAAGTTTCAAGTTACTGTCACTCTTCCAGACAATCTATGTCAACTAAGTACTTAGGTACCTATTCTGCAGAATGACCATAACACAAAAATCTTATACGAATATAGCACTTTTCATGCATAACCTAGCGTATGCGCAAGCGTCTCGTCGCTTTCGTCATAATGCAAGCATTAATAATGACGAGATGGCGACATTATTTTAATGTTGACAATTTTTATGCTGCAAAAAGTTACATTTTAAAACGATACGATTTTATAATATCCGCCTGTTTCCTAATAACGTTCTTAGTGTTGTCTGCACCAACGTTCATCTCAGGACGTAGATTTATCTTTTATAATGAATAATGATTGTCGATACCCAATGTCCAATCTCGTTCAATCTAATCGACTAAGCCACTGTTAGCTAATAAAAGGTAGTCTATCTCACCACAGATCTTGATTATGAACGAAAACTTACACTACTATTTTGACAGTAAAAAATCAACTTCATTATCATCTTACTCCACCTACATAAGTTATTAGACTTTCATTTGTATTTTTCATAATTCGAAAAAAATATGATATTATTGGACTTTTTGTCTTCTATAAAATATGTTACAAGTAATTTCACTTTTCATGTTTTATAAAATCTGTGAAGTTTCCTATCTGTTCATGACGTTTAACTTTTTTTGTGCCATCGGACGTAGGCCGCTCCATCAAATGCCAAACACTGCGACCCTATCGCTTATTTTACAGCTAATCTCGTTGATTAATCTACTGCAAACTCGATTATATAATAGAGTTGACACTGGCTGCATGACGGTGTAATTTAGTTTTTTTTATTCTGCCGATTAATGCATGGAGCGATTAATGTTAGCGTTTTTAAAAGGAAATTAGTTCGATTATTACAGCGTGACTTGGCAAATGGAGTTTCGATGATAGTTGCAAATTCCAAAAATATTTTTTTATGATATCATGAGACATGATAGGACAAAAAACTATACCCAAAGACATATCGCTAGTAATATTTATTTTCATGTCATTTTTCAAAATAAAAAAGACCGTTTATTCAAGTCGGATTTTAATACAAATATTAGGACTCCCCTGGTAAGTTTACAAAAAACCTGTGTTAGGGAAGACCGCACCTTCCACATTGGAGCGTTCGACAGAACCGAGAGCTGACAAGTCGGTAAAGTGCTCGACTTCAGATAAAAATTAAATACGACCTATTTATCTTTGTATGTCATTAGATAAATTAAGTACCACTTTCCCGACGTGCCACTCATGCTTCCGTCTCATGACTTAAATAAACCGGAAAAAAATATAACTAAATAGAGCTAATATTATTGCAAGAAAATAATAGTACGAGGTATGAAAGAGTATGAAATAAAAATAAATCATTTCATTCAACAATCATGTAAAATATCGTTGAAGATAAGATAAGGCCTTATTTATTACGATTGTACTTCCTGTTTCCAAAACTTAAAATTTTAATTTAGGTTTCGTTCACATTAGGTAGGTACTAAAACATAATTGATTGCATAAAACTGGACCAAGTGCTGCCTGAAATGCTCACATAGTGCATTTTGTTCCACAGATCATCACTAGGTACTGTAAATCCAAAGCCCATAAAAATCTATCCCGGCGCAGTCCAGAGACAAACAGTATTTTGTTTTGAATATTTTCATAGGAAAAAACTTATGTATACTAATCAACTATGAAACCGTTATTGTACGTCTAATATAATTGTATTAGGTCTGTCTCGGAGAAAGTTTGTATCGTATTTCGTATGAATAAACTTGTAATTAAATTGATTTGATTGATTGATTCACTTTTTCCTATGAAAATATTCAAAACAAAATACTGTTTTTCTTTGGACTCCTGGGATAGATTTGTATGCGCTTTGGATTACAGATTAGTGATGATCTAAGAAACAAATAGCACTATGTAAGCTGAGCATTCTAGGCAGCACTTGGTCCAACTTCCATAGTCAGTCAGTTGGCAATGTCCTTTAAGTCAGTAAACCATTAGAACATGTTTGCTCTAAAACCTTGTAATTACCGTGTGCATTTCAGATGACTGCACAGGAAAAGGAAGTGCTATCGTAGCTTCAAGGTGTAAACTTATAAAACATTTCGCATTTAACATTCATAATTTGCTCGTTTAACAAAAGATCTACTGCACTACATATTCATTGTGACAGGATAATCGTACACCTGTTAATATCTCAGCACTATTATAGGCGCCTGCGCGATCAACAAATCATTGTAAACAAGTACTTTATAAGATGTAATTATAATCATTTAGTTCGGCCGCAAGCCATTCCAAACTACATTTAGAATGTCCATCGTGTCTTCGTTGACATTAATTGAGAGGATTTATAATTTAGTACAAATCTTTTTAAGGTTTATAGGAAAATTTAGATAAAATTAAAAGTTTCCTTGGTTTGCGTAAACCTCGACAAATCCTATTATTTCTTGTAAATCAAGTCATATTATTGCTGGAAAGCCATTTAGGAAAGTATAATTAAATTTAAGAGTAAGTAATTATTAAAAGTCTTGCTTTGATCTCATAACCTATATTTTATAAGCACTAAAACCTATAAACTATAATTTGCTGATCTACTCATGCCCGCTAACTTTTGTGGTAAAAAATTCAATCTCCGTGCAATAATACTTTCACCATCACCGCTTTTGTCGTAAATATCTGCAAAACAAATGTCTAATTCAGTAATTGGATTAATAAAACGTGAATAAATACGTGTTGATTTCATACCTCGTACCTTACGTACACCTGTCTGTTGAAAGCCAGTGAATGCAGCTCATTTGGGCTCTATTCAGCCGTGCTACGATACCCCGGGGACTAATTTTCACTTAATTAATGGAATTGTAAAATCGACGATGTTCTTCGTTCTGAATCCGCGATTTTCACGGTTTATGTTTTTTTCGACAGATTTCGCCACATTCCTCACGAGCACGTGCCAAGCACAGATTTTATTGTTGCCACGCTAACTGCCTAATCTGATGTTTAAATTACTACTCGTATAAAATTGGACGATTAACCTCTAGTTGAGATCGTTGCAATAGATAAAGAATGAAAAGTTCAGAGCAAGGTCAGATACGAATAATCCATCTCTGTTCCATGAAATGTTGAGCTCTCTCGAATTTTCACAAATGGCACGCAATCACCGCGCTCACGGTCGAATAGTTTTTCCAATTTCCAAAAATGGTCGGAGGACAATAACAAGGAAACTTGCCGAAAATCAGCCCCGACATTTTGCATGAATACCAATAATGTATTCGTAAATTTATGGCCGCCTTCAAAGGCGGGCGTTCGTAACGACCCTTCAATTTCCTTTTCAGGTAGAATCCATTCAGGGGGCGAAAGCGTTTCCTCTCGTCTCCAAACTTGTGCGAAATAAAATAAATTATTATGAAGTGCTTATAATCCTAAACGAGGTGAATATAAATCGGCACCCTTCACTGTGTCCTGAATTTTTATGGATCTTAGCTGTTGTTGAAACAAATCTCCTGCGAGCATTTATTCCTGGAATGCAATCGCGTCGATGGATGAGCGAGACGGTAACTTATTAGGGAGTATTTGTGTTCCGCGGGCGCACTCTCTACGACGAAGTTACCCGACGACGACCATGGAAATTGCAGAATTAACATTTTGCACACGGCAGAGGCAAAAGGAAACAGGGACACTCCCGGTGTAAAATCTATTTGTCCAACTTTGTTAAGGCGGAACCAGTTTAGCTCCTCGCAAGAATGTTTCTCGTTGTTCTTTCCTGCTAAATCGTCTAAATTTTTAACTAAACTTCATTGTGGTACTCTGACATCTACTAATTATGTTTCATTATTAACTACAGAACCAGGGCAGCCCAGTATCTTTAAAAGAGCATTTAAAAAGTTGGAATTAAAAGTGTATATGCGTCTCCGCCAAGTACCCACTCCACTAATGCGAGCAAAGACCACGGGCTGCAAAGTTTAAGCATTCGTTTGAAACATTTAAAAGAATCGCAGCTACCTCGCGGCGGCGGCGGCGTCCGTGGAAATTGCCGCCCCCAGCCAAGCGCCCCTTATTAATGCACGCCCCAGCGCCGGCCCGCTTAACTGCGCTTCCTAACCAATTTTAAGAAAACTCTAGCCCTCACTTTCCCACCCCAGACTTTCATTCCGAGCGCCCTATCCGCCTCTGCACAAACTAGTTTATTTACGCCCCGTAGCTATCTATTCGGTAGGGAAATGAAAATTACACGGCGGGGACTGGCTTTCCGACTGAGATTTGTCCAGGCTTGTCGAGGTTTTCACTTTTATCCGCGCGACTTCTAAAAGTACTATTTATTACTGAAAAATTATCATTTTTATTATTTGTCTCGAGATGGTGTTTTCTTCGAATCGGATGTTGTAACACTATAGTGTAAAAGTAACAATTTTACTCATGGCATGTTTCGCAAGTGACTAGGCTCTGCAAAGTTTCATTATTCAGGTAATAGAAGACTCGGAAGCCCCAACTCGATAAGAGGGTAGCTGCAATCTAGATATTGCATATCACTCGCTCAGCGTGTAATCATCCAAGAGTCTTATCCGTCGACGCGACGGTTCTCTCCGAGATTACCGCGACGGGTTTCAACATCATTATTTACTTCGTAATCCTGTTATTTATTTCCTACATTCCTAATGTATTTTTTGTATGCAAACACGGTGAAGACACGTTTTAGGGAAGGGACGGTATCGTATACGTTGCATTTTTAAGAAAAAGATTCTACAATCTCTTGTTACAGAAATTTAGAGCAAAAAGTAGTATGCATGAAGATTTTTATTTCGCCACTAAACGACAAACCAAATGACTTTGCAAGCTCGGTCCCAGTGTGCAATTTAATGTTTTATTTTAAAATTCAAACAGCGCTGTGAGCACTGCCTAATACTCGTATCTGTTTGCGGAATACGGTACTTGAAAAACTGAACGTTAACTTTGTTTGGGGATTTGCATAATGACTTGCTTACTTACTGTATTGTAGTACTATTGGTATAATATTATAGTACCTACTTTTGATGAGTGAAAGACAATACTTAAAAGTATCATTATTATGAAGCTATCCTATTCCATGTCATCATTAAAAATAGCCATTTTAAATAGCCAAGATAAGTGAAAGGCCTTTTGATCTTTTCCTATGCATTAGTATACTTTCCATAATTTTTCGTATAGGTATGCATACTAATGGCCTTATGAACAAGAATTGATTGACACCGCCTCATCTACATCATTCCTATGTCAAAAGATATGTTACCTCTACTAACTGACTCTAACAGCCGATGCGTGACAATGTGTTTTAACCGACTTCAAAAAAGGAGGGGCGAAACACCAAAATTTTTTGGGATTTCAAAAAAGTCAATTATTGTAAGAAATAGTGTATGAGTGAACCAAATATGACAAAATTTCGCGTCGATAACAAAAACAAATGCTAAAATTGGTCCTGTAGGTCACTTTTATAGGGGTCCGAAATACTCCAAACCCAATAAATCAATAGAATCACATACGTTTAATTTCTTGTATTTACCCGGCCACATCTGCTTAGAATCATTTTCATCGGTATACTACATCGCTATTGCATGTTCCAGGTCCAAAACGTTTTGGGCCGTACCCGTTCATTCTATGGATTGATTGTTTTGGGAGTATTTCGGATACCGATAAAAGTCAAAGTACTGGACCAATCTTAGTATTTATTTTTGTCATCGACGCGAAATTTTGTCATCTTTGATTTACTCTTACACTATTTCTTACAATTTTTTTTTTTCAAATTAAACTTGAAAAAACTGGAAAATGTCTCAAGAAAAATACGGTTTTTCGCCCCTCCTCAAGTTAGCACAAGCTTTATTTGTTCGGAAAATTGGGTGTAGCACTACTGAATAGTCACAAACCACATACTTAAGTTTCGTTAAATTCGGAATTTTTTCGAGGTAAAAGTCTGCCGACTGGGGTAATGTTTGAAGCTATCTATTTAAATATTACCTACCCGTTCTTTTGCCGCGCGCAGTTGGCCCGGCTCTATCACTCCCAAAGAGGAATACCATTAACAAATGAAATGCGACGTTCTCTGCTTTCCGCAGAACGGAACTTCTGACGTTTATCATTTTTATTGCACACTCTAGTGCCGCGTTTTACAGGGGGCCTAATGTGAAGTTCATATGCGAGCGATAACGTTTCATACTTCTTTTGAAGCAAAGCATAAGCGTGGGACTCGATACCAAACCACTGGTTAGTAGATAAGCATTTGTGGAGTTCGCGTTGCACTGGCACTATAAAGCAAACACAGGGAGGGTAAAACTACAAAATTGTTGTTATTGATGAACAGTTGACTGATGTATGAGCCCTTTCTTAGTTGCCATCTACAGAACCAATCTTGTTGTCTAGCAAAACATGAAGCTCCTTCTTAGCAAAACATGATTCTCCTAAAATCTTTCGTACACCTTTTTTTAATTTTGCTATCGCCCCCGGCCGTACTTTATAATTTACTTTTCCACGACTTGAAAGGCGGATTTAAGATATACTCTCATTTTTTTTCGACAACGACAGGGCCTTAATTAACTCTATCTGTAGGATACGGAATTGAAAAATTCTGGGGTTTTGGCCAAGGGCGTGTAAATGCGATTTAAAGTTTCTACGATAAATGCACGTTAACTATCGGATAAAGATATGCGTCAATCTTCGTTGCCTAGTTTCGCTTGGAAAAGGAGAAGAGATAAAAGCAAAGTGTTTTCCTTTATTTATCCTGTCCGTGCAGTTATCTTGCACACTTTAAAAGCGCCCTATGCCGGACGGTATTATAATAGTTGCACTATAATGGTTGTATTTCTAGAACTTTTTCAGCTTCGCGCTGCAAAGTTAGCGCGTAAAGCGGACATTTTTTGTTCCCTTAATACTATAAAGCGCTTTGTGCTGCAGCGACCACCAGCTGTTCCGGAATGATGTTCCGCTGCAAAATCTGAAGCAAAAAACGTCTCCTATTTTGTATAGCCCTGTTATATGCTCGGATGCTCAACCGACTATAGTTTGATGAACACTCAAAATTATGGTCTCTCGTTTAGAAAATTACAGAGCCTGTATGACATGTAAGACAACACATAACATAGCGTCATGCCTTTTCCCATACGGGGTGGCAGAGGCTCAATGTGCCCACTTTCAGCCAGTTATTCAACACTCAACAACTGCTGCGTGAAAAGCAGGGCCGGAAGTCGCGTAAAGGCCTACGCAAACCGGGACGGTGTGGCAAGTTTTTACAAATGGGCATTCAAACGTATCGATACAGAAATAAGACATAAATTGCTATGGTTTAAAATAACGCCGAAGCATCCCGCAGCATGCCTCGGCATTATTTGAAAGCATATCAATTTATGTCTTATTTCTATAGGGATACGTTTGAATGTCCATTGGTAAAAACTTAAAATCCCTTGCCATGCCGTCCCAGTGTGCGCAGGCCATAAATAATCGCATAGCATTGAGCGGTATTTTATTTGAACAGCAGCATAATCAATCGGCTTTGAGCGCTTCGGAGTCAAGTACAAAGCTGAGTCACAAATTCACAATCATACGCCCCGCACTCCATTCCTCTAATGACTCTAATGTAATCGCGTTCGAAATTTCCTTTGAAGGTGTTACATCCTATGGCTGCTCCAATTCTGCTTCACAAATCTACGATAATGATTTGATCGATAGAAAATCTTGCCAGTGGGTGAACGGTGGGAATTACTTTGGCATGACAGAATAGAACTTATCTCTTAGTAGTTTAGAAGATTTTTAATAAAACTAGTACAACGCCCAGATTTTTTAGAGCGCGCGGAAGATGGTTACTCTTGAGAACTGCTATTATAGCTCCTACAAAAGTCGGTCCGCTCGCGGGCGGGCCAAACTAACAATAGCGAACAATAGATGTGCGACTTGCGAGCGCGAGGGCAAAATATCGAATCAGATTTAAGTAATACGCGTGTAATACACACATGAAATAAAATGTCAATAGCTGCTTCCCCACCGGGGCATCCATCTAGGATAGAGCGATCCCGCGATCCGCGATCCAGGATCGCGCAGGATCGCGGATGTCTGTCGAGCTGTAATCCTGACATTTGTAAATTTGAATGAAAACGAATTCTGACAATGCCATTATTAGTGCCTAATCAGTGCCAAAATGGATATAATTAGTGCCATCATAGTTCCGGAGTTATAGGCATAAGTTTGTGAGGATTACATAATATATCTCGAGAAAGGTGACGTATATGACATAAAATGATGGCAAAGAGCAGCACTATACGATTCCGCAGTAAAAAAAAGTAAAAAAAAAATGGGAAGGGGACACGCACGACACTTAGAACAACATGGCACTGAGAATCATGTACGCGACAGTATTATGTGTAGAAATGTATAGGAAATAAAAACATTGTTTTTTACGTTCTTCTTCAAAGTAAATGATTATCAGTAGGAGGCACTTACTATTAGGCACTAATTCTTGGCACAAAGTTATTGTCATACGCGTTCCGGAATTATTCCACAATATCGAAACGTCTATCTGTAATCCTCACAAAGGTATCTTTATAACTCGGAGATCCTTTGATCAATATTTCTGAGATTTGGCATGTCGAAGGCACTAATTAGGAACTAATTCCTGAGACCTCAACCAAGACGATAGGACACCGTTTGCTTGCACGAGAAATGAGGATTACAGCTACACGTCTAGCTGTAATCCTCACAGACGCGTCACACATGCCTTTAACTATGATGGCACTAATGATGTCCATTTTGGCACTAATTACCACTAATTAGACACTAATAATTGACATTGCCAGAATTAATTTTCATGAAGCTTTCAAATGTGAGGATCACAGCTCGACAGACATGATCGTGGAGCATGGATCGGCCTGGATCGCGCATCGCGCTTGTCCGATCCAGCTACAATTTCTTGCGATCCCGTGGAGCGCGAACCTGCCGCGCGCGATCCGGAGCGCGTTGGATCACCCGGTGGGGAAGCAGCTATACATGTTCGTGAACATGAACTTGAATCAAGTCCCACTTTTCAAAACTGAATCCTATATGTTTAATACTTTCTTTATAAAGTGAAGGTATTTAGATTGTAGCCTAGTGATATGCCTAATATTGTAAGTGACCGATTTAATAAAATAGCTTTCTATCGCTCTATCATTTCATCATCTAATCTCAACCTACATTTCTTTGACAATCCCATTAGAAAAAGGATGCTACTATGCATACCTCAAGAATGTTCTCTACTTTAATACCATTTGAATTTATTGTAGTTATCCCAACTAGAGTGTGACGAAGTGTCGGGAAGGTTGATGCTATCCTCAGGGTCAAATTCACGGTTCTGTTAATCGTCCGTTTGACCTAATCTCTGCTTCACGCTCAGTTTCCTGTGCGTGTAACCGTGTGTTATATGGAAAATTGACAAACTTTAGTTTTTAGGGTTCCGTAAATTGAAGGGTCGGTAGATAAAGTACATAAGTAAAAAAGTGAACTTTACGGGAGAAGGAAAAAACTGAATAAAAAACTGTGTGTGTGTTGTTTTTATATTTTATGCACGTGTAATTACAGTATTATTTTGCCTAAACTATATAAACTTTACATGCAGCTCGCCTTTGCGTAAAATATTTCTTATAAATGTATATATTTTTTTATGTTTCTGTGCAATAAAAAATATGAATATGAATATAAAATATACAAACAACACACACATAGTTTTTTATTCAGTTTTTTCCTTCTCCTGTAAAGTTCACTTTGTACTTTAGTCTGCCGACCCTTCAATTAAGGGTGTCAAACAAGACGCTATTATAAAACCCTTCGCTGTCCGTCTGCTAGGTCTGTCCGTCCGTCAGAGGGTTAAATCCATGAAATGTTATAGGTAGAGTCTGTTATTCACAGAATGTGTATTGTTATTGCCGCTACAGAAACATAAATGAACTAAACGAGATTTTATAAACGAATATAAAAATTGGGTTTCCATATAAGAAACGTAGAGAACTATGCCTTGATGTCTGCATTACATAATTTTATTTTTCGCAATATCGCGGCACATTTCGTAGTTTCCCATGCTAAAGAAGGGCATCTTTTGACACCTGCCAATCAAAAGGGCACAAATTTTTGGCAGATCGTAACTTTATTAATTTTGAAAAACTTCCTAGCTAGAGATATCTGCGTTAATCTATAGTCTGTGCGCGTTACCCTGACAATAGAGAGCATTAATCTTTACTGCCACTGTACCTACTCATATTTTGGATAGCGATTTATCGCTTATCTTAGGCTTGATTTTACCAACAAAAAGTTATACGGAGAATAACTATCCCGGGGATAACTTGTGACTTTTTCATAGACACCAGTGACACCTAGATCAGATCACCTCATTTTAAACTGTCATTTGTCATACAAGTTATCCCCGGGATAGTTATTCTCCGATAACTTTTTGTTGGTAAAATCCGAGCTTAGTAAACATATGCGACGTTATTATCGCTAGAGTGTCGGAGTTCAAGTCAAGACCTTGAGTGAACTTGACTTGTACTCCGATACTCAAGCGATGATAAAGTCGCATACGTTTACTAAGAAAAGCGATACATCACTATCCAAAATATGAGTACAGTGGTACACTGTGGTAGCAAAGATCAACGGTCTCTATTTTCAAGGTAACGCGCACAGACTATACCTGCATCCTGCATCACAAACCTACGTAACGATAAATAAAGTTTCTCGGCAGTTATATCAACAAGTCATTCCATATTAGAAATCTGACCACAACAACATGTTACACTGACGACTTCATTCTCAAACATGAGTTATGAGCTTTGCGATGACAACGGGTACTGGCCATTTGCGTATTCCACATACAATATAGCACCTTATTACACGTACATTACGTCAGGATTTTAACTGCATTACAAGTAGTTCACCAGTTGATGCTTCTTAATGCGGTAACGCGTGACAACAACTTAAACTCGGGCTGTCACTTTAAACAAAACACGGTCATAGACTTTCACTCTCACCCAAAACATTTGTGCGCACACGAAAGACTTTGAAAGTAAAAGTCGAAACAGGTAATACGGAACTAGCCTTTATTTTGAGCTAATAAATACGCTGTTATGAAAAAAACAATAAATACAACCTTCTTAGTGAATCTATGGGTGAACACAGGTAGAGAAACTACGAAGTTTGTATAGAGTAACGTCCTTCGCCGCCGCCATGCAGGTGATGACGTGTACCCTTATTATGGTATGAGACAGCTACCCTAATAATAAATGTGTAAGCACCTTACTGATCAAGAACTATATTAGTAAGGGGGTGAGTGTATAAGGTAAGTATTAAGTGGCGCCTTAATATGAAACTTAGTTCATAATTTCATCGTATAAACGTGACCTAATAAAACACAAATCTGCATAATTATTCATTGAGGTGAACACAGACACAATTTGAATGCGACTAGCGACTGTTTGAAATTATCGCAACCGCAGTTTATCAGGAAATGCGATCGCGGTTGCGACCATGCGCAGATTCGGTGTAATTTTTCGGTGTCTATAAAAGTTTGTATTTCACTACTTTTTAACCGACTTCTCAAAGGAGGAGGTTTAAAATTCGTCCGGATGTTTTTTTTTTATGTATGTTCCCCGATTGCGCCTAGACGGATGGACCTATTTGGAAAATTATTTCTGGTTTGAAAGGGTTTACCTTCCCATTAGTCCCATTGGCACCAGGTCAGGATCTGATGATGGGATCCTGGAGAAATCGAGGTAACTCTTCAAATATAATAGGCAGACCTAAGTGATTTTTGTGTTTTTCATAATAACTCGTGCAAATGCAAGGTAAGCATAATATTGTGATGCGAAACTGCTGATGAAGACCACACATGGCCACCAGAAAGGTACAAATACAATGCGTGGCTGACGGGCAACGCATATAGCCTATACCGGTGGACCTAGAGCCATGAAACTTTGTACAGAAGTTCCTTAGAGCGTAGGGTGGGATGGGATTTGACAAAATTACGTCCCCAAGGCGGGAGGATAAGGGTTTACAGTTTGTATTAAACTCGATCTAATCAAATAGGGTTTGTGGAAGTCGGTTTTTTCTAAAGTTTTTTTTTTGTTTCAATTATTATATTCGCATATTAACTGAGGGTACTGTTTACTGGGTTAACTTTGCAAAATTGTTAATACATTCTTAATTAAACTTTGCCTGTAATATGTCGTAGTAGACTGTCGTGCTCGTCATTTTCAAATGAGTCTACTCTCAAATGCGATGCTAGAGAAAAGTAAAGCAACAAAACTATAATATCATAGAGCACATCAAACCTATCTGGGATACCTAAACAATTTTTTTGTACATTTACATACAGGCACATTACACACATTGCTTCTGGCCCCACACTAGGATACGCTGTGTCGTGGGAACCAGAAACAACGACATCACAAACATTTAACCATTCAAGGTCCAAAACCTGGGTTTTTTTTGGTTCCCAGTCGGGATTCGAAACCGGACCTCTCGCATAGTAGGCAGATGCGCAACCGCTGCGCCACAGAGGCCGTTAACCTACAATTTAAATTCCCTAAAATGTCGCTTATTGGTGTTTGCCTACAAAACGTTTCCGATTGAGAATTTAATTACGAACAACAAATGTTCTTTGATAAAATACAGTAAATAGTAGATAATTCAGTTTTTTGTTGTTCGTTGGTCGTAATCAAATTATCGATAGATGGACATTGTGTTTTGTAGGTGTAAATCAACATTTTAAGATGCTTTCAAGTTTCAAGTTACTGTCACTCTTCCAGACAATCTATGTCAACTAAGTACTTAGGTACCTATTCTGCAGAATGACCATAACACAAAAATCTTATACGAATATAGCACTTTTCATGCATAACCTAGCGTATGCGCAAGCGTCTCGTCGCTTTCGTCATAATGCAAGCATTAATAATGACGAGATGGCGACATTATTTTAATGTTGACAATTTTTATGCTGCAAAAAGTTACATTTTAAAACGATACGATTTTATAATATCCGCCTGTTTCCTAATAACGTTCTTAGTGTTGTCTGCACCAACGTTCATCTCAGGACGTAGATTTATCTTTTATAATGAATAATGATTGTCGATACCCAATGTCCAATCTCGTTCAATCTAATCGACTAAGCCACTGTTAGCTAATAAAAGGTAGTCTATCTCACCACAGATCTTGATTATGAACGAAAACTTACACTACTATTTTGACAGTAAAAAATCAACTTCATTATCATCTTACTCCACCTACATAAGTTATTAGACTTTCATTTGTATTTTTCATAATTCGAAAAAAATATGATATTATTGGACTTTTTGTCTTCTATAAAATATGTTACAAGTAATTTCACTTTTCATGTTTTATAAAATCTGTGAAGTTTCCTATCTGTTCATGACGTTTAACTTTTTTTGTGCCATCGGACGTAGGCCGCTCCATCAAATGCCAAACACTGCGACCCTATCGCTTATTTTACAGCTAATCTCGTTGATTAATCTACTGCAAACTCGATTATATAATAGAGTTGACACTGGCTGCATGACGGTGTAATTTAGTTTTTTTTATTCTGCCGATTAATGCATGGAGCGATTAATGTTAGCGTTTTTAAAAGGAAATTAGTTCGATTATTACAGCGTGACTTGGCAAATGGAGTTTCGATGATAGTTGCAAATTCCAAAAATATTTTTTTATGATATCATGAGACATGATAGGACAAAAAACTATACCCAAAGACATATCGCTAGTAATATTTATTTTCATGTCATTTTTCAAAATAAAAAAGACCGTTTATTCAAGTCGGATTTTAATACAAATATTAGGACTCCCCTGGTAAGTTTACAAAAAACCTGTGTTAGGGAAGACCGCACCTTCCACATTGGAGCGTTCGACAGAACCGAGAGCTGACAAGTCGGTAAAGTGCTCGACTTCAGATAAAAATTAAATACGACCTATTTATCTTTGTATGTCATTAGATAAATTAAGTACCACTTTCCCGACGTGCCACTCATGCTTCCGTCTCATGACTTAAATAAACCGGAAAAAAATATAACTAAATAGAGCTAATATTATTGCAAGAAAATAATAGTACGAGGTATGAAAGAGTATGAAATAAAAATAAATCATTTCATTCAACAATCATGTAAAATATCGTTGAAGATAAGATAAGGCCTTATTTATTACGATTGTACTTCCTGTTTCCAAAACTTAAAATTTTAATTTAGGTTTCGTTCACATTAGGTAGGTACTAAAACATAATTGATTGCATAAAACTGGACCAAGTGCTGCCTGAAATGCTCACATAGTGCATTTTGTTCCACAGATCATCACTAGGTACTGTAAATCCAAAGCCCATAAAAATCTATCCCGGCGCAGTCCAGAGACAAACAGTATTTTGTTTTGAATATTTTCATAGGAAAAAACTTATGTATACTAATCAACTATGAAACCGTTATTGTACGTCTAATATAATTGTATTAGGTCTGTCTCGGAGAAAGTTTGTATCGTATTTCGTATGAATAAACTTGTAATTAAATTGATTTGATTGATTGATTCACTTTTTCCTATGAAAATATTCAAAACAAAATACTGTTTTTCTTTGGACTCCTGGGATAGATTTGTATGCGCTTTGGATTACAGATTAGTGATGATCTAAGAAACAAATAGCACTATGTAAGCTGAGCATTCTAGGCAGCACTTGGTCCAACTTCCATAGTCAGTCAGTTGGCAATGTCCTTTAAGTCAGTAAACCATTAGAACATGTTTGCTCTAAAACCTTGTAATTACCGTGTGCATTTCAGATGACTGCACAGGAAAAGGAAGTGCTATCGTAGCTTCAAGGTGTAAACTTATAAAACATTTCGCATTTAACATTCATAATTTGCTCGTTTAACAAAAGATCTACTGCACTACATATTCATTGTGACAGGATAATCGTACACCTGTTAATATCTCAGCACTATTATAGGCGCCTGCGCGATCAACAAATCATTGTAAACAAGTACTTTATAAGATGTAATTATAATCATTTAGTTCGGCCGCAAGCCATTCCAAACTACATTTAGAATGTCCATCGTGTCTTCGTTGACATTAATTGAGAGGATTTATAATTTAGTACAAATCTTTTTAAGGTTTATAGGAAAATTTAGATAAAATTAAAAGTTTCCTTGGTTTGCGTAAACCTCGACAAATCCTATTATTTCTTGTAAATCAAGTCATATTATTGCTGGAAAGCCATTTAGGAAAGTATAATTAAATTTAAGAGTAAGTAATTATTAAAAGTCTTGCTTTGATCTCATAACCTATATTTTATAAGCACTAAAACCTATAAACTATAATTTGCTGATCTACTCATGCCCGCTAACTTTTGTGGTAAAAAATTCAATCTCCGTGCAATAATACTTTCACCATCACCGCTTTTGTCGTAAATATCTGCAAAACAAATGTCTAATTCAGTAATTGGATTAATAAAACGTGAATAAATACGTGTTGATTTCATACCTCGTACCTTACGTACACCTGTCTGTTGAAAGCCAGTGAATGCAGCTCATTTGGGCTCTATTCAGCCGTGCTACGATACCCCGGGGACTAATTTTCACTTAATTAATGGAATTGTAAAATCGACGATGTTCTTCGTTCTGAATCCGCGATTTTCACGGTTTATGTTTTTTTCGACAGATTTCGCCACATTCCTCACGAGCACGTGCCAAGCACAGATTTTATTGTTGCCACGCTAACTGCCTAATCTGATGTTTAAATTACTACTCGTATAAAATTGGACGATTAACCTCTAGTTGAGATCGTTGCAATAGATAAAGAATGAAAAGTTCAGAGCAAGGTCAGATACGAATAATCCATCTCTGTTCCATGAAATGTTGAGCTCTCTCGAATTTTCACAAATGGCACGCAATCACCGCGCTCACGGTCGAATAGTTTTTCCAATTTCCAAAAATGGTCGGAGGACAATAACAAGGAAACTTGCCGAAAATCAGCCCCGACATTTTGCATGAATACCAATAATGTATTCGTAAATTTATGGCCGCCTTCAAAGGCGGGCGTTCGTAACGACCCTTCAATTTCCTTTTCAGGTAGAATCCATTCAGGGGGCGAAAGCGTTTCCTCTCGTCTCCAAACTTGTGCGAAATAAAATAAATTATTATGAAGTGCTTATAATCCTAAACGAGGTGAATATAAATCGGCACCCTTCACTGTGTCCTGAATTTTTATGGATCTTAGCTGTTGTTGAAACAAATCTCCTGCGAGCATTTATTCCTGGAATGCAATCGCGTCGATGGATGAGCGAGACGGTAACTTATTAGGGAGTATTTGTGTTCCGCGGGCGCACTCTCTACGACGAAGTTACCCGACGACGACCATGGAAATTGCAGAATTAACATTTTGCACACGGCAGAGGCAAAAGGAAACAGGGACACTCCCGGTGTAAAATCTATTTGTCCAACTTTGTTAAGGCGGAACCAGTTTAGCTCCTCGCAAGAATGTTTCTCGTTGTTCTTTCCTGCTAAATCGTCTAAATTTTTAACTAAACTTCATTGTGGTACTCTGACATCTACTAATTATGTTTCATTATTAACTACAGAACCAGGGCAGCCCAGTATCTTTAAAAGAGCATTTAAAAAGTTGGAATTAAAAGTGTATATGCGTCTCCGCCAAGTACCCACTCCACTAATGCGAGCAAAGACCACGGGCTGCAAAGTTTAAGCATTCGTTTGAAACATTTAAAAGAATCGCAGCTACCTCGCGGCGGCGGCGGCGTCCGTGGAAATTGCCGCCCCCAGCCAAGCGCCCCTTATTAATGCACGCCCCAGCGCCGGCCCGCTTAACTGCGCTTCCTAACCAATTTTAAGAAAACTCTAGCCCTCACTTTCCCACCCCAGACTTTCATTCCGAGCGCCCTATCCGCCTCTGCACAAACTAGTTTATTTACGCCCCGTAGCTATCTATTCGGTAGGGAAATGAAAATTACACGGCGGGGACTGGCTTTCCGACTGAGATTTGTCCAGGCTTGTCGAGGTTTTCACTTTTATCCGCGCGACTTCTAAAAGTACTATTTATTACTGAAAAATTATCATTTTTATTATTTGTCTCGAGATGGTGTTTTCTTCGAATCGGATGTTGTAACACTATAGTGTAAAAGTAACAATTTTACTCATGGCATGTTTCGCAAGTGACTAGGCTCTGCAAAGTTTCATTATTCAGGTAATAGAAGACTCGGAAGCCCCAACTCGATAAGAGGGTAGCTGCAATCTAGATATTGCATATCACTCGCTCAGCGTGTAATCATCCAAGAGTCTTATCCGTCGACGCGACGGTTCTCTCCGAGATTACCGCGACGGGTTTCAACATCATTATTTACTTCGTAATCCTGTTATTTATTTCCTACATTCCTAATGTATTTTTTGTATGCAAACACGGTGAAGACACGTTTTAGGGAAGGGACGGTATCGTATACGTTGCATTTTTAAGAAAAAGATTCTACAATCTCTTGTTACAGAAATTTAGAGCATGTTTTGAAACCAATAAATTTTAAAATATGCAACTCACATTTGGTTCCGTATTGCGCTGCGATTGAACTACTTTCCGCCGCCGCATTTTTCATTGCAGATAAAAAAGAACTTCCAAACGATAGCGAAGACGGACCAACTAAGTAACGTTATTGATATCCACTCGCAAGTCGTTAGTAAAAAGCTATTATGTAAATAAATATCGCGTCGATCACTCAGCAATATATCATTTGAGACCGGCGCAGACGCCTCCCGGGACAAAAGAACAATGGGAACAGTTCCTGTAGCAGAAAACGAGGTGTTAGTGATGCTCCTTTCCGTCACTAGATAAATAGCGTAATCTTGTAGCGGGATCTATACGCCGCTTTTGTATGCGCATACGATCGCGATGTCGCTATTATACCTGTTATGTGACTTAGAAAGTAATGGTGGGATTGATCGATTGTGGCTTTTGTGCTCGATTAAGCCTCGTGAGAGAGGACAGGTAATACGGATAATGCACTGTGCGAGAGCTTCGCCGGTCGTGGATCGGGTCGAAGATAACACTTTCGATGATGCTTACGCCGATCGTTAGCGACGGATTTCTAAAGTAAGCGCACGAAATTGCTTCACCACCGAAAATGCCAAGACAGCTTATTGGTAAGATTAGAAGTTGTACGTGATCCGCACTTAATATTTGCGCTAATCTTAGACGCGTGCTAAAATTACTATTGAACAATGAAATAGAGCAGCAAATAACCACGACCTATTGCGTGCTGCGGGGAAAAATTATCAAAACTTGAGAGCTGAAGTTTCAAAACGGCCTTACCCAACGGATCAAATTCGTCACAAGAAAATAGCGGCTGGTGGGTAGTTTACGAAACTTATCGTGAGCGAGAAACCGCAGCTTTTCCGCGTCGGGTGTTTTACTGGGGGCCCATTTAGTTGAGTTGTCTGATAATTCTGAATGCTCTGTTGTTAAGTGTTACGGTTGTACGACTGGTACGTGATGATGGTGATCACGATACGGCCGGGCTCCGAGGGCGACGTATGAGCGGTCGTTCGTTTTGCGTCACATTTCTCATAACTTTCCAAACCGGTCGAGAGGGAACAGCCAAATAAATCGTCTCTCACCCTGCTTCCTGGTTCACGGAACACTTCTCGATTTTCCAGTTTTGTTATAATTGCTCTCAGTGTAAACCTGTAGAACAACACCGTTAGCATTAGTCACCGACATCAATCTATCACCGGCGACGTGACTACCACAGTTTATCTCTCTCTTGACACTGACCTACACAGCGCCCGGTAGTCGTGTTTTACAAAACTGTAACTGTTGGCATGCTCGGCTCTCGACTTAAACGGAAACTTACTCGATCAGCAATTAATCAAGCTCATTACACCGTCACTTTATCGACTATTCAATCGGATTAACTGAAGCATTTGCCCGTTATTTATGCATTTTTGCATATTTTGCTGCATACGGCAAACGATCGCAAAAAGATAGACTGTCAAAGCCGCTAACAGCAAGTTAAGACCGGTGGGCAAGAGCTTGATCTTTATTATAAAGCTATTTAGACTTTATATCAAACGACGACTCCAAAAAGACTGTACATTTCTGCTATACTCTTGTTTTTGGATGTAGAGTTGTAAGAAAAGCAGCAATGAAGAGTGGGTTCAGCAAAAATATCACAAAATAACAGCGTTTTGGGGTAACGGTTGGTATTGAACGGGGCCGCAGCGCAGGCTCTCGGCCGGGCAAGCAAACTGGTTTCATTATCAAAAGTCAATAACTTTCCGATGCATTCCGTTCACGGCCAAACTAGCCATCCTATGGTAATAAATAAATCAACGTTAATCTGTTTTATGATACAAGCGGTTCAAGGTGTTATTTTCGCAGATTGAGATAATCGGAGAGTGAGACTCGAGAAATTCTTCGAATAATATTGGATTATAGAATAGAAAGAGCTTACGACTTTCGCGTAATGACTTGCGACTTTTTAGACTTTTGTTCGCATTATCGCTCTCATCTTTCACGTTATTCTTCAAGATAAATAAAGAGATCTTGCAAAAGGTTAAAATCCAACCATTTAAATTGCTCTCGAGGAAACGATGTGATAATTCTATAATTATTACCCGAGCTTACATAAGTCTCTTGAACCATTAAAGCATTAGCCAACGAGTTCAAGGCAATTAGGCAGGTGCACACGGCATTTAAACTATATCATACATGTTTTAATACACATGGCGGGCGTAGCGTTAGATCTCTCTTTAATACTCGAAGCAAAACTGCACATCTCAGGCCACTTTCTACCAATTATCAGTTATCATATTGATGCGGGTGTGAAAAAAAACAATATCTGGGAACCGAGCTTTGCGCGGTGGTTGGTGGTAAACATAATAAAACATATATTCATATCATCAGACTGCATTGACATCGATTGACATGATGCTCTATTTTGGAACAGCTGCAAACGAAAAGCAAACAGGCATTTTGTTTTCTTCGTGAGTGTTAGGCACAGAATTCAATCTTGCAGCCTACACGTAGTCTGTTGCAAGAAGGTTGAATAACAGATGATGAACTTAGATTCGACCTTATTTGAACGAAACCTTTTTGTGTGAATTTTCCGAATTGTCATCTCATCTTGTATACTTTTTAGCATTTTATTGTTAGATTTTAATTAGTGGGTTATTACTATTTTTAGTTCTTGTTAGGATCTTGGATAACTTTTTCCTATGTTATATTGTATGAATACAATACCACGTCTGTCGCATTTCCATAAATCCTGAGATTAATATTTATAATATTTTTATGTATACATAGCTAAGTGATTGTGAATGATTATGAGTAATAGAAACACATACATGACCCGTCCGCACAGATATTTATTTCCGCGCGAATTTTATCGCTGAATTGGTATCGGTACCGATTCGAAAAAACTGCGGAAAAAAAATCGCCAGTGCGGCCACTCCCATAGTATTGAACGTGTTATAGAAATGCGGGGAAAAAATCGCGAGGATAAAATCGCGGGGCCTAACCAGCATTTGGAAAGCATTTGCTTTATTCAAATTTAGAAATGATCCGTCCGATCTCGATTCCATAATTTAGCATATCATAACGCGATTGTCTTTCAATTACCATTTTGCCTTGATTGGACCTCTCAGTAACTAAAGGTTCTCAATATAACGACAGACATCGAACCTTAATTGACGGTTAATTATTGATCGATTGTTAAACATAATGTGAGAAGCCCCAGCGGCGTCCACTGATTTAATTAATCTGTTAAACAAAATAATCTTGATGTGTTGCGAAAGGGAAGCCATGTTTTGTTTTAGTTGAAACGGTTTTTGGCTCAAGGCGATGTATGCTGATACTAGGCGGGTTGTACCCGTCTGATCTCATTACTATTAACGTACTATTTCATGATGACGCCTTGACAAGCAAGCGTCGTTTAAGGAGAGTTGTTTGGTTAATCTACCTAACAATGACCACTTATTGAAATATTGTTTTATCGGATTATTATTATTATTATTTTGTATCTGATTTAAGAATTCACGGGACATTGCTGTCCCGTTCCTTTTTGTAGGCTTGCGTGGGGACATGGGTCCAACACGTAGAGACTCTTTTCAGACAATTTACAGGAAACAAATATGAAATGTGGTGCATCCGTTGGGTCCGTCCCCGAATACACCCACACCAAAAGTGCACTCAAAGAACATTCCCGCCAGGCACACATGTCTATTGCAAAAACTAAGGGGAAACTAAGGAATGGGCTATGGGTTCGCATTTTCAGTGGTAAGTAAATCCAGGATAATTCTGAGACTACAGACACCTGCCTGAATCAAGTCTCAATAATTATCAAAAATAGGCAGGTGGTGACTCACCGTCCACTAATTGGGCCCCCCATTCAGCCGACGAAAAATTACGGCAAGGGGACAACAAAAGTGTGAAAGTGAAAGTGTGGAGAGGTGAAACTGGACTTTAAACGACGATCACTTGCACCCTTGGCTCAGGGCCCCATCACGTACGCCCACTCGCCACTTATTTTTCACATCCACCCTTCAAGTGCACACCAGATAAGCCGGGGTACCGCTAACGATTCCCCTCTGGCCGGCCGGTTAAGGCAAGGCAGAGCTGCGAGACCTGGCCCTCTTGCGGGTGCCACTCCGGCCGCAGATGGCCAGAGATGAGGGCGCAGGCTACTCGCTGGATCGGGTCCGTGCGGTCGATACTGCCCAACAGCTCGCCACAAGCTGCCCTGCGGGCTTATTATTATTATTAACTCAATTGTTTATAATTTCCTGTATACACGTAGCGTGAATATAAAAATATAACTGCGCCCTTTCTCGTAACTGTTTCGCCGACACCTCTCATATATCAATAGTTCGCCATTGTTCGGTCGTTCGAGCGGTGTGCTTCGGCGAAAGAAGGGGTTAAAATATTAAAATTTGCAGATTTGATTTCTATTGCCCTTTCTAAAATTTGGATCCAAAAAAGTAACAAAACTAAAACATATGTAATAAAATAAAAGCGGCAACAAACAAATCCAAATGGAACGTTTTACCATACGGGCACAACCTAGTTTGTCGCTCTCATACCCACCGGAAGCGTGCGGCAAGGAAACAATTTAATTCGCTACAACTTGCGCTGTGGAGGTTAAGTTTAAACCGTGTGTGTTTAGAAGATAATTTGTCCGCGGTGACGAAAACGCTAATGTTTTTGTTACTCGATAAACAATGGCACACTCCGGGGGTACGATTCTCGCACATTCGATATACGGATATCGACAGCTTTATTGACGTGCGTAACACCGTTCGTAGGT
Organism: Argyresthia albistria; assembly: GCA_963457715.1. Lineage (NCBI taxonomy): Eukaryota > Metazoa > Arthropoda > Insecta > Lepidoptera > Argyresthiidae > Argyresthia > Argyresthia albistria. The sequence goes on from OY735253.1 coordinate 3,863,622, forward strand.
CGATTTCACGTCACACGAATGAGATCACATTCGTGTGAGACGAATCTCATTCGTGTGATGAAATCGACCCATCTGCCATTTTACATACATTTATGATCTACCTAAGGTTAAGCAGACTTCTAGAAACAAGCCCAACGCCAGTTTTATTTAAGTGCAATCGATCGATCAATATTCTTATTTATTAGATACTCAATAATAGCATGCAATACTGCTTGGAAAGAAATATAACGCTTTAGAATAGACAATAAACTTATTTTAATAAATATACTTATTTTAATATATATAATAAGCTTGCCTTTGTAAATTACTTCTCTGTATTTTCTGTGTTTTGTCTTTTATGTGCAATAAATATATACAATATATACGAAATACTCAAATTCAAGGGTTCCCATGTTTTTGTACAAAAGTCCAATTAAAATAAAGCGATTAAGCTCTTCCGACGAACTTGATTCGGTGAGAGCAATCAAAATTGATTGTTGCTGTAATTTGGGCCCCAATTCCTGTAAAATACTGTATACTACTAAGGATTTCAGTAACCCGGTTCGACAACTAATCTTATATAACAATAGTTCGCCATTGTTCGGTCGTTCGAGAGCGGTGTGCTTCTGAGAGTGAAGGGGTATCTTGATTAATAACTTTACTTCTCTTATTCAATAATCGAGAATACAGTTCAAATACAATTAAAATAAATTACAGCATAAAATAAAATTCAATTGCAATTAAAATAAAATCCCAAAAAATCCAACCAAATCTTCATCTTGACACGTCACAAAAAATAAAACAATTACACAAACAAACCGCCTCAGTACGCCGCCGGGCCCAAAGATACCCATTACACTGGCAGCGTTTCCACGCTGCACAGTGAGTGAGATCTCCTGGATCAGGAAAGACCTGGAGCGGTTGTCAAAAATTAATAACTTAATTATATTTACTGCATCTTCTCGTTCAATTAAATTTATTACATATGTTGTTGTTTCTGTTTCTGTTCTTGTCAATGTTATGTAAATGTTGTCTATGGGTCTATGCCTGAAATAAACAAATTGAATTAAATTGAATTGAATTGAGGTAGACTAGATTTTTGAGGTGTGCAGTAGTGTGCACATTAGCAATAATATAATTAACTTTAAGGAATATAAGACCAAAATTGTGAAAATTATACTTTATGCGATTTAACCTCAGCATTTTTTTCTCCTATAAATACCACTTTTTGGATCTACCCGTAGCGATATAGTCGCGATACTGTCGCGGTACTGTATATTTTGTGTTAGGAGCGCTATAAAATCATGACTACCTACACTCATGATTTTTTGGCGCTACTAACTTGCTCCTTGCCTTGCTGCTTCCCAATCACACGTTTGGAGAAAATGTATGGCTCGTGGTAGTATCGTAATGGCCTTTTATATCACGCTTGGATCACTGTTAGGGCCGAAACAACAACTGTGTTAAACCCTTCTAACACTTCAGTAATCATTATGATTACGACCAAACAGCCTGGACAAAAATCTATAGAAGTGTGTAAAAATACACAATGTCGTCAAAATTTTACTTATCAGCTTACACAAAAAATATTCGTAATTCGTAATTTCTTTATTGTACTCACATGACAGTAAAAATAGCTTAACACAGAAAAAATATGTACAAAGGCGAGCTTATCTCTAATAAGAGATTTCTTCCAGCAAACCAATAATATTGTATTTCAAGCCACGTCTAACGGTCTAACGCAGCTTCCATATTGCCCACGATTATTCTGAAGTAAGAACACAGAGTACACCATACCGCATAATACATATATGTCAGTATACTCGGGATCAAACAAAAATTGCAATTCCTCTTGGGTTCTACTGAGTCGTCAATTAATTTTACGGTCATCTGAGTCATGAAAAGCGGAATTAACTATCGCTCGTAAACTTCCTGGAATGTCCCAATGTGATGCATTTTTATGCTTTAATTTCCTGAAAGCAGTCTGTCTTCTCATGAAATAAATGCTTATGGTGGAAAATATTTTGCTTACTGACTGGAATCGTTGTTGTGATGATAGCCCACCTCTCGCTCCGACGTCTATTTTTCTCCCGAGGGGCACAGGCTACGAGTAAGACAAAGCAACATCTATAAGTGGACTAGCATGTTATATCCCAATAAAAACACGTGTAGTTAAAAGTTTGCAAAATTTCATGCCAGTTAGCTATAACTACAAATCACTGAAGGTCATTTAAAAGCAAAGTGCATGATCACAAAAGAATCGTGACATTAATTAGCCATAAAGAACTGCGTCTAACAATTTTGCGTGTTTGCGTCCCAAGAACGAAACTATCAATATCTATACTAACTGGCGTTCCGAATCCAACGAGTTGCACGAGAATATACATAGAATAGATTTTTGAAATAGCAACGTGTGTTCATTCTAGTCAAGTTCACCATGGGGCAGTACAATTGATGACAACAGGACGCACTAAATATTTTTATATATCGTCATAGGGTTATAGAGGCATCGAATTATATAGAGATGTACAGACACAGAAAATATTTACCAAGAATGTTATGTTATCTTGATCACTTAGTATTAGTGGCCTCAACTGTCGGTCATGTTACTCGTATTATCGTATTGGACAATAGCAAAGCAGAATAAGTATAACCACTGCGCCTGCGCGGCGGTAAATGACTTTATGCGCTCACGATCGCATCAAACCATTGACCGGTAGTGCTTGGTCCAAGTTCAAATTATTTAATAAATGAAACGAAGGAAAATGGTGCTATTTTTCTGTATTTATTCGGTAACATTTCGTTATTTATGGCCGTTGGTCGAATGCATAAAGTTAAGTATTATAATTATTTATTCAATTTTGATAACAATTTCTATACATATACGTAGGTCTGTGGGTTAAGTATAACCTTTTCCTTCTAATATTGAAAGGGATATTTGAAGGAATATTAGTATTGTTATGAGCTAACGTCAAAACTGACGCATTTCGTTCTAAAATGCAATGGCATATTTTTCTTTGTTTCATTAAGCCCAATATCCTGTTTTTAAATCAAGAATACAATAACGTAAAAAATGATCAAAATCTATCGATGTTATCAACGCTGCCACCTACGCTTGAACCACGTCCAGATAAGTCACTCACGATTAGGGTCAAGCTCCAAGGTCCGATCTTACATAACACTATAAACATTTCGATCCTAATTGATACTCGCTGAGCGCAGCCCATTGTGCTATGACAGCACTGATCGATAGCCAATATATTTCAAATTTTTCATGCTCCAAGTCATAATGAGGTGTTCGGCAGACTTGATTATGATTCATGTGACGTTTGCTCATAGATAAATAACCATGTTCGTGATTACGGGAATAGGATTTGTGATTGTTTATGGTTTCTGTCGTCGATAGCAAACGAAGTGATCGTTTAGAACTCGAATACTATACTATATCAGCTTTAGAAGTCTAAGAGCGAGTTTCAACAACGAAGAGTAACTGATTACTCGAGAGTATCTTCTACTTTTTCATAGAATGACCTCATTTTGAACTGTCAATGTGAAACAAATTATCCACGGGATAGTCATTTTCGCATAAAATTTAATTTTGTTGGTAAAATCCAGCCTTATCACATAGCGTCTTTCCCGGTGCATGGTTTTTTTTTAATCCGTTCCACTGTCAACAATAGCTGCTGTCGCTACAATAAAAATTTCTTACGATTATCAAACTGGCATAAATAAAATAGGTATTGTAAAATCTACTATGATTCTTAATATTTTGTTGAACGTAAATAATTCTGTCTTCTTAAAAATAATTCCCGTTCTGACAAACTCAGGTCCATTGTCAACTCCTTTAATCTTCACATTTTGCCTCTCGATGCCACACATTGTCAACCCCACTGCACCCCCTCTCTTCTTGATATCATGATCGTCTCCAAAATGGATAAGGTCATCGTACACGGTCAGCTCAATTCTCCTTTCTCGTTCCACGACCTTATCTATCTTTCGTATAAGATCAGACCCCTTAAGTGCAGAGCTAAATTTCTTAATATCCGTAACTTTAGGGATATTGACCTTGGGTCTCTCAGATCGGATGCCTTGTCAATCGACTGGTCCTCTGTAATATCCAGTGTGACCATGGACGAGAAAATCAGTAACTTCAACAACATAGTCCTGGGTCTCTACGACAAACACGCACCTCTTAAGAAAGTAAGAGTGAAACATTTACCCGCCCCTTGGCTTACAGATACTATTAAGCGTCTAATGGCCAAGAGTAACAGAGCCAAGTGCAAATACCGCAAGGATCCGACAGATGACAATTTCCTTTCTTACAAGTGTCTTCGCAACCGCTGCAACCGTCTCTGTCGTGACGCCAAACGCCGGCACATCCACAAGAGTATTGAGAGTTACACTCCAGCACAAGTGTGGAAGTTTCTTAAAACGCTTGGTATAGGAAAGGCTCAGGACCTACATGCTGGTAATGTAGACCTCAACGGTCTCAACCAGTTCCTTTCTGCCTCTCCTGTTGTGATGGATCCCATGGTTAAACAAAACACTCTTCAGAGCCTGCGCTCTAAGTCCTTACCCGACACCACGCCATTCAGCTTGAGCATTGTTGGAATTGATGCGGTCAAGAAGGCGGTACTAGCAGTCAACTCGAAAGCTGTAAGTGATGATAAAATTTGCTTAAAAATGCTTTTCACAATCCTGGATGAACTGCTGCCAGCTATTACACACTTATTAAATTTTTCAATATCTAACAGCTGTTTCCCCACCGTGTGGAAAAAAGCATTAGTCATCCCCTTACCCAAAACCTCCAGTCCCACTTCTTTTAAAGAGTATCGTCCTATTTCAATCCTACCTATCCTATCCAAAGTCCTTGAATCCATTGTCCATACCCAGCTTTCCTATTACCTGCACTCAAACAATCTGCTGAACATGTACCAATCTGGATTCAGACCGGGTCATAGTACCGTTACGGCTCTGCTGAAAGTCACAGATGACATCCAGCTAGCCATGGACTAAAAGCAGCTTTCGGTGTTGGCTTTACTTGACTTCAGTAGTGCCTTCAACTGCGTTGATTTCGACCTTCTAGTTGAGATTCTCAAATCTCTGAACGTCTCCGCCCTTTCTGCCAGCTGCTTCGACTCTTATTTGAGAGATCGGCAACAGCGTATCAGGTCCGAGGAGTCATCAACTGAATGGTGTGACCTCTTTACAGGCGTCCCTCAAGGTGGTATTCTTTCTCCTCTTCTATTCTCAATTTTCATTAATTCCATCTCGGACATCTTGTCTTCCTCTTATCATCTTTATGCTGATGATCTTCAGATTTATCGCCACTTCTCTCCTGATGATGTAAACTCTGCTGTGGAGACACTGAACGCTGATCTTGAGGGTGTAAGAGGCTGGGCCTCATCTTTCGGTCTGCTGGTTAACCCAAGCAAGTCCCAGGCGATGATCATAGGTACCAGACATTCTCTCAACTTGTTGCAACAACAGGCCATTCCTCCTGTCACGTTCAATGGTACCACGATCGTTTATGGTGACAAAGCCAAAAACCTGGGACTTTTCTTCGATAGCCAGCTGTCCTGGTCATTTCATGTTAATGAGGTCAGTCGACGAGTATTTGCTACCTTTCACTCTCTCAGGAGACTTCAGTACTTCTTACCTCGTCAAACCAAAATCACCCTCGCTCAGTGTCTCCTTCTACCCCTCATCGATTATGCGGACGTTTGCTGGGTTAGCGCTAACGAAGAACTACTGAATAAACTCGAACGACTTCAAAATCTCGGGATTCGGTTTATCTTCGGGTTGCGCAAATACGACCATGTATCACAGCATCGCAAAGAGTTGAAGTGGCTGCCGATCCGTCTTCGGCGGGATTCTCACATTCTATTTGTTCTCTACAATATTTTACGGAATCCACGGTATCCATCCTACCTACGAGACCGTTTTCATTTTCAATTTCTTTCTTCCAGCAGGCCTCGGAGAACTCAAGCAGTGTCCTTGCTCAGAGTACCACCTCATAGCACCGCGTCCTATGAGCACGGATTTAGACTTCGTGCTATCCGCTTGTGGAACGCACTCCCCTGCACCATCAGGGATAGTCCTACTCTCAGTATTTTTAAAAGTCGTGTGAAGAAGCATTACCTGTCTTTATAGAATTATAGGTAGTATGTATGTATAGTATTTATTAGTTTATGTATATTATATAAATATATTTCATATTTATTTATATAAGTATGCACTAGTTTATGTAGTCTATTGATTTGTAAGTAATAATTATATGTATTGTACACATGGGTCTACTCCTGCTCAGCAATCCACCTGTCTCATCCCTATTTGGTTTGCTGGAAGAGATCTCTTATTAGAGATAAGCTCGCCTTTGTACACGTTTTCTATGTTTTTTACTGCCCTATGTAACTTTTTGTGTGCAATAAAGAAATTATGAATTATGAAATAATTATACACACAGAACACAAATATTATCCGCGAAGTACAAATGCAAATACAAATTCAGTGCTCAACCAGTTTATTGAGCAAACTCAGTATCTAACGGAAATGAAGAAAATCCGTATGAAGTATTAGTACCTAATTAAAGTTTCAGTATAAACGATCCTACATCCTTTTATAATCTAGTAATTATCTGCTGGTGCAATTACTTTAAATGGTTTCAGTAATGCACATCATCAACAAAGTACATACTTTATACGCGTGCATACGCAATTGTAGATATTCATAATTCGCCAAGTTAAAAACTTTAAAAAAACTGGCTTCTTGACTTTTTACTTGGTCCTCCCCGCTTGTTTTATAGAGTCATCTTATACCTGAAAACGAGCCTACAAAATCTATCTCCTGACAGTGAAGTCCACACGTATTACATAATGTAAACGAATATGCCATCCTAACAGCCAGAATATATCTCGTGACAATGACTATAAACACCGAAAAGTCACAAAAAATCTGGACGTATAATGCCACCCAGGTAAAAAAATAATAACTTCACAGTTTTTTCATGTAGAAACCTAACTACTGGACCGATTCCTGATTTTCAAATAATGGGACCAAACTATTGGGTTTCCCTTTTGAACAAAGAAGGAATTTTTGGAAAAGGTTCATAAATAGAACCTTTCGATGTAACAAACATAAAAAATATATATGATAAAAAACAACATACTGCCGAATTGATAACCCCCTCCTTTTTTGAAGTCGGTTAAATATTCAAAAAAATCAAAAATTAAAAATTCGTTTATTCAAATCAGATTTTAACACAAATAGTAGGACTCCCCTGTTAAGTTTACAAAAAACCTGTGTTAAGGGAGACCGCACCTTCCACATTGGAGCGTCTCGGCAGAGCCAAGAGCACGAGTAACTAACAAGTCGGAAAAGTGCTCTATTTCAGATAAAAATTAAATAGACCTATTTATCATTGTATATCATAGGAATTGGCAGTTAAAATAAGTACCTCTTTCCCGACGTGCCACTCATGCTTCCGTCTCAGATATATATGCAGGTATGTATAAATCTATGTCTAATGTTACAAAGTCGTTTTGTGTCTCGAGCAAGGGACGGGGTATGAAAAAATAAATGCATAAATAGTGGATTCAAGGCCCTGAAAAGGTGCTCCCCTCTGCTCTAGTAGAAACATTTTTTCTCAGAACAACATTCCCATGACTCCCGTTGGCTACTTGACATTGCATGCCATCGTAGAATGTGTCGTCGTGACCAGTCCACCACTCGACACTGTCCGAGGCAATCCTCACGCCTCGCCCAGATATCTTTATTGATTTGCTGAATAACGCGATACCAATCTTTGCCAATTATCTTGATCTCAACAACTATTCAACAGCCATTCGTATTGTACTCCCATTGACAAGATGGCATTGTAATCTAAAACTTCCATACAGTTGCATTTGCTTAACCTTTAACCGTAGGACAAACCTTTATATGATATCGCTCGTGAATGACGAAACAATACCCAATCATTGTTCAGCCATCTGATTGACAATAAGCACATAAACAAATACAATCAACGATAAACTTATCAACAGGCATTTTGAGTTCATTGCCAACGGACCCTTTCATTGAGTTGATCAGAAAGTAATGTGGGGCCTTGTTTACTGTTAGACATTATCATGATAACGTTCTGTGCAGGTGCCATTAAAGAATTAGCAAATGACCTGTCAGGGGTACAATTGATATTCATTAACTAATTTTGTGTGGACATTGCGCAACGGTAACTAGTTACTGACATATCATTTTCGATTGCCCGCATTTGATTAATATCTCGTGTGTGCCTCTATTACTGAACCATATGGCACCGTAATGTAAGAACGAAGGGTGCCTTTTTCTTAACGGCTTTAATGGTTATTTCTCATGCTTGCAACACTACTAAGAACTGTAATGTTACAGACTATAAATTTTATTGTTGCCGCATAGATTGTTAGTTCTTATTATTTTATTGTTTGTGTCACATTACATTGTTCGAGGGACGGTTTTTGCAGTTGCTATTGTTGACGCTTATGGTTTGAGATGTATCTCGTTGTACATTTGTCGGCGGGTTTTTAAACATTTTGTCACGTTATGATTGATACGACTTTAAATAAAATTCTAAAGATATAAGTAAATTCTACAGGTCTATAACATAGTTAAGCAGCCACCTACAACCGTCATATTTTCCCCTAGCCACTCAATCATAATGTAGGTACCTCTACTACACAGGTTCTTATTTATCTTTTGTTTTTAATTCTAAGTGTCTTTAGGGAGAATTTTGATGTAAAATTAGTCTACATACTCATCATAAACACATACCTTCTTATCCACTTTTAATTACGTTTAGTCTTCTTCACTTACAACTCTTTTGCGCCATTCCTTATGTTGTAATATGATGAACGTTCTAACACAATAGTTCTGACTGTTCTACCTACTTCAGCTTCAATGGGTGCCGTTGAGTGGTTTACGGATCACTCCCCGCTGAGCTATGCGATCGTGTCCTGACATTTGACACAACCTTGACTAAAACCGGAGGGTGAAGGTCAATCCATCAAGCTTTGTCTTTCTTTATCTCTCAGTTGCTCCACATTCCAAGTGCCATTGTTATAATGGATTGCTTTAATTATTAATTACTATATGTCTGTTATCTGTGTGCTTAATTATGGTGTTGCAGTGGAATACAATTTGGTCAGCATTGGCTGCCTACACGTGGATACTATTTATCCTGCTTACAAGTTTTTTTTATAAAAAGTTTCATCATCATTATAATACATGTCATTAAATATTTTTTCATCACATCTATTCAAAAAGATCTACTTTAGTCCCGGCAAACAGGGACTAAAGTAGGTCATTTAGTCCCTAGGGACTAAAAGTAACTTTTTGATTTTGTTGCCAGTACAAAGGAAAAAAAATGCTGTCACTAATCAGTTTTACTACCACTCAGGCTGCCAGACCCAATTAAAAGAGAGATCGATTCTAAACGCAGCCAATAAAAAAAAAAGTTTGTACTAAAATGCATACTCGACACAGATTAGATAATCCGATCGACAGAATCGATTGACACCGATTGGTGACAACAGAGAAACAACCTTACAGAATTGATATCGAAACACGGACCAAATAATTAAAAAGTTGTGGAAAATTTGTAAACAAAGCGCGCCAAATCTGAATGCTGTAATTATTTCAATTTCGTTTGCGGATATGAGTAAAGAATATGAGTGAAAGTGATCGAGTGTCTAACTCCAGATGATAACAACAAACGCTAATGACAAATACAAGATCTGTTACCAATAAAATCACGAGGAATATAGGTATGTAAAAACTGTAATCCTGTAGAAAAATTCAAGAGTTTATCTGAAAATGCTTTTTGAACCAATTTTCAAGATTTAGCCAATACTAAACAAGCTTTAACTATGTAGAGGACATATTCGTAATTGGTAATTTCTTTATTGTACTATACTAACACAAGAATGACATACAGAAAACTTATAATACATAACAAAAGATTTCTTCCAACAAATCATTACACACCACATATCACGACAATCGTGTGAATAAATAATAGGGTGTAACAGAAAGGGGTGTACAAGCCGGAAGAATGTTGTTAGGGACATCATTTTGAACAACTTTCACTATGGGACCGAGTTGATCAGAGCAACATTATTTTTCACTCCACCATACAGATCAGCTGAGCGCTAGGCCCGAAATAAAAATAAAGTTGCTCTGATCAAGTTGGTCCCATAGTGAAAGTTGTTTAGAATGATGTCCCTCTTTCCGCTTGTACATCCCTTTCTGTTACACCTTGTAGGTAGGTACATGTATGTTATTTTATTGATTACTTACTACTTTTCTCATAGAGGGTGATGAAAAGTAGAGTGTCCACCTCAGGAGTAAAAACTATTTTTGGCTCGAGTGATGTACTTTGAATCCCTCGCTCCCTCAGGATTCTACTTTTGAGTCCCTCGTTACACTCGGGACTCAACTCTAGAATCCCTCGGTCGCTTAGGATTCAAAAAACACTCTCGCCCTAAAAATAGTTCTTTACTCCCTTGGTAAACAATCTACTATGAAATAATTCTAATATCATTCTAATATCTATATTCCATTTCCGTTTAGATTCGTTTTCAAGAAACACCGATTGGAAAATAGTGTGGATACTTTGTACAGCTGGAAACCTCAATCAATACCGTATGGGAAGAGGCGTGACGCTGTGTTATGTTTATGTGACTTTGTACAATTTGTGTTGTATCTCGGCACTGGTCAAGTACATCTTCCACAGGAACACATCTGACAAACATCAATCCGACACACGTAATCGTTTGAGTGTCATATGCCGTAGTCACCGGTCAGCGCCTAGACCTAGCCACATAGACAAAGTGCACACAGTAAATGATTCAAAAGATAACTAAAATCTTGAGATGCATTAATCCAAAATACAATCACCTTTTCATAGACATATACAATGTTTAAATGCCTAGCCCATAAGATTGCCTATTAAATATTAATAATACTTAACGAACCTATCCCGAGTTCAATTATTATCTAAACATCATATAACCACCTGAATTGTCGTAAAATATACAGCGGGATGGTTAATAGCATTCAGTTTAATACCACTAAAGCTTACTATAGGCCTTACAAAGACGATGAGCCTTGAATATTATTAACATGAAATATTAATGTCGAGTAAGTATGGGAACAGGCGTGAGGTGAGAAACTGAGTTCTAATGCGCGAAGTTATTAGATCGACAATAAGGATTTCTTGCAAGAATTGGACCTCATGCTGTGACGAGGCACAACGAGGCTAATTTTAAATAGCATGTACCATTTTCTAATTATTCGATGAAACTAACAATCGAAACAGATTGCTCTTCAACTTATTACTGTTATTATTATGAATAACAGAGCTCCTGTCCCATTAAGACATATTTTGTTTCTAATATAAATCACTTTGTCAAGGTTCCTCTTGGGTGCAACCTATTTTAGTTGAAAATACAAAGAACTTTTACAAAGCTGGTCAAATAAATTAAGCTCTTCTCAATCTCACTTAAAAATAAGTGTAATTCTGTTACTTAGTTCTGTTCTACATATAATGTGTGTGTATGAACGCATAGTGAGCGTAGCTTAATTTATAAGGGTTATATACCTAATTTTATTTATTTCACGGAATTAATTAAATTGAAGGCTTGATGTGGTCTTGCACCCTCGTGCGAATATTTAGGAAGCTTTGATCTATGTACATGGAATGTCACTTTTGTAAACCCCCCACGAACATTCTGGGCAAAAACACGAAATATCCGTAGAAGCTGTTTTCATTTTATTAAAAAACCCCATGAGGAATTTATTTTTAACCTACTTCCCAAAGGAGTTTTATACTATAACAATAGCGTTAAGAGTTTAGACAAAAAGTTTAAAAAAGTTACTTATTGTTTGCTTATACGAAACTTTTTGGTTAATTAAATAAATCTTAGTTAATCGACTTATCAGTTCTGGTTCATAACAATAGGACAATTACTGTAGGAGGCTGTACACGATATCAATATGTCTGCAAACTACAGGTCCGATGGAACTTAGCGCAGCTTGAAACCCACTTACATTACAGCCCTGATTGCTATCTCCACGATGTCTTGCTAACTTTAATGAGTTTGTTTACAAGGTAAGCGTACCAGCACCGCCCGACAAATCAATATTGCTATGTAAGCGGTTAAGAAATAATCAATTTTCAAAAACAACCGACCTTGAAGGTAACGAGACCTACATTCCTGACCTTTAGAAATGTTGCTCGAACTTTTCGCCCGCGATCGGGAGTCGAGTTGTCAACCGATTTTGCATAATAATAGCACAATGGGTTCTGAATACTTGTTTGTCGCTATTACAAAATAAGGCGAAAGAGTAACACCTCGCAATAGCTTTGTAGCGCCGCCCTCTTGCGGCTGGCTCATGAATTATTCCGAATTGTGACACTCGCGCAACGCTGCCACAATTCAACAAATTTGTCTCAGGAGCTATCATACAAACAAAACTCATCCTTACATCTATATCCTTAGAGATATGTGGCTCCATCTTGGTTGTTCTGCAGGGGCGCCACACGACCGCCCGCCCCGCCGACGTGACAGTTTCGTGCTGTTAGTCAATTTGCGATACATTAGGACCTGTCCATACCTACTTACGTAATGGCGCGGGGCAAAAATTTCGTCTACCTAGCAATACGTGCGGGTTACTTCTAGGAAATTGGATGGGATTGAGGTGGTAGGGGTGTTGTCGCACTCGCGTCATGCTAAAACGTTCGCCTCGTAGAATAAAGGGGGAAAGTGTTATGTTTGATACTGATGAAGAAACTGTGAAAACTCTACGTACATAAAATCAGAGTTAGGCATTTTAAAGTATCTAGTTGCAGAATCCATTTTGATGTATTGCTCTTTTAAAATATTATTCCGAAAACCTATCGACAGAGATTGAGTTCAGCTATGCCAAAACCCATGTTTTCCAGAACCCCATTTCGTTATCTGTCGACAGCTGTGCCAAACATTTCCCTGTATTATCATATCAGTATCACACAATAGGGCTTTTCGCATTACTATGGAAATACATTATTGTATACTGAAACATAATTCATGCACACCCCTTACCCCAGTGCTAGAAATGTGTCACATTGGCACAAATTACGGATACAATATCCACATAGACGGATCCCGTTTCAGTACCCCACTCAAGTGAAGCACCCTTTTGGTAAAGTCACGGATCATAAAATTCGTTTTACCTCTCTCTTTGAACATTCATTTTTATATCGCACTTAATCCTCAATTGTATGGCTTAATTACCAAAACGCGTACAAGGAAAAGCGGGGAAAAAACGTGTAATTGTTTGAGCATTTTGTTTTTGAAATTGATATTGGTATCTAAAGTGTTTTGGCGTTTGCTGGCTTTAAGGATGCTTCCAAGAGGGTGTAGAAAACCGAATTATAAACATACGCATACTCGTTAAATATAACCCTATTTATTGACAAGTAAACTTTTCGCTAAGGCCTTACTATAGTTTGTCCATCATAGCTTGATCAATGACAGCTTGTCTCTTTGGCATAACTAGACTGGGGATAAGGTCGATATATATTATCGATATTCCAAGTTAAGTTACTGAATGTTTCAAACAAATCAAACAAAAGGACGTTGTAACACGTTTTTATTCTTGTTAAAATTACTTACAGCCCAAATTATCATCATCAAAGTATGATTCTGACTCACTGGAGCTTCTTCGCACACTATTAAATTATCAATATTTTTTTCGAGCCATGGTCGATAACTTGTCTTGTACGATGAATGATAAGTGTATGAAGTATGATAATTGTCTCTATACATTTCACCGTCGCAAAATACGGTACCTCGTAGGTGTGTTTTGCGATGCCAGCTGTCATCGATCAAGCTATAATGGACAAAGTATAACAGTTTCCCCTTTTTTTTCAGATCCGGCCAATTTAAGCTGATATTCCAGAATTTCTATTGGTAAGCCGTTAAAACTCTACTTCATTTGCTCTTAATGCCTTTCACCTAAGACATAAGGCTGTATGACTTCATTACTTTTATAATTACTATCGTAAAGTAATATTAATGGCCTACGCTTGTATTTTCGAGCCACCACAACAGTCGGCGGCCGTCACACCTAAAGCTTACACCGGACTTGGAACATAAAATGTGCAATGCTAAGCAATTAAACAAAATTAGGAAATAGCGAATTTAGAATTTATTGCACTGGAAACGGAAGGAATGTTGTTTGGTTGACATTGGCTTTAATTGGAATTTGGTTAGATTGTGAAAATCATTTATACATAATCAAATCATATATTTGCTAACAGCCATAAGTTATATTTTTTTTCTCCATAAAAATCCGTTAGCCTTTAACCCGCACAGAGTCTAGCCCCCTGTGGTTCGGGATAGTTCGACTGCTGTGTTCGACTATCGAGCCACCATGACTTGTCTCCGGGTGGACGGGCGATGGTAAGATCGAGACATACTCCACCACAGGGTCACAGGGCAGGCACCGAGCAAAGGCCTGTGTCCCTCGGTGAGAACATTAATTGGCTACGTTTACTCAACTTTACTTAGTTGTTCCTAAACACCTTAACGTCTTATCCATACACAATCGATTGCACAGTAGCAAAAACCCACCGCGTTTTAGTATTCCATGCCATCCCCTTTGTTCCGACACAATCAGCAAACAGAAAATTTGCTGAAAATCGCTGCCTGCCAATATCACCGGCCGCTAAATGGATTAGGGTAAACAGCTTAAAGCGCTTTTGTATCTGTAATTGAACGTCGGCTGCGTCATTATTTAGAGGGTGGTGACGCCCTCATCATTGACAGCAGGGTATCAGCATTGGTAACTTTTACTGGTGACGACACGACACTACGGCCTATACGACGATATTGTCAAAATTGTGATGAGAACTGCGTGCCAGTGGCTTATAGTGGGGCGCAAAAAAACCTGTTTTGACTTGTCGATGGTGTGCCGAGACGCCCCGCCCGCCCGCCCGCCCGCGCTACAAACAAAACAATTTCGCGCTCTCGCTATAGACACCGCCAAGCTATACCCGTACGCGACTCGCCACCCAGTAGAATAGCGGCGCGCGAATCTAGTTTTTCGCGGGAAAGTGATGACAGGGTTATACTGTAGATAGTGCAGACCTCTGACCCTGACTTTCCCGCGACAAAACACACGCCCCGCGCCGCGCTCGGGATGCTACGGTGCTGCAGCCGCAGCATTCCGAGTGCGAGAGACATGGAAAGCGCGTGCTGTCCTTCACTCTCTCGCGTCGCGTCTGCCTCCGGGGGCAGGCATGCTACGGTTGCTGGATTAGTCAGGCATTATTTTCCTGGTATTCGATTTTTATTTCGACCTAATGTAACTTCCAAATCGCCATATCTTCACCTTCACAAGTAGATACCATTTTCTGTTTGTCGGTTGTAGTCACCGTTTTTGATTCTGATAACCGTTTCTCCGTGGACTTTAAAACATGTCCTGTAAACGAGTCATTAATTTAACGCACAGCTGCCATCAGACTCCATGCTCCGCATTTAACTCGCCTATGTTCAGTTAGGGATCTAACTATAATGAGCCGATTTTGATGTCTATAGCAACACAAAATTACGTGACAAATTGTCAGAAATATTACGCATAATTTATTTTTTTACGGTCGTTCTTACGGTGATGGAAATCTTGAGGTTACCTTTAGCCTTTGCGATGGGCTAGTCCCCTGTCGCGTGCATGCATATTATAAAATGGAGGAATAACCGTGGGCAGAATATTGTGCTTCTGGTACACCGTATGGGAAAAGGCGTGAAAAGTTTTGCTTGTTTAGTTTTTTTTTTGTTTCTATAGGCGCGGTATAGGCCTTAGTTCCTTTAGTTTTCCTTAGTTCCTTAGTTCCTTTAGGTTTTGACACCTCCCAATAGCCCTCTTATAGCCTACTAAAATCTTATTAGGTACCTACATAAGTTATACATTATACATACTTATTTACTGTGCGTACACACTTGCCTAATATCCGTAACCGCAGGTGCGAAATGACCCCGTAACAAGCCAAACGATCATAAGTATCATCATCACACTCTGCTCCACTCGATATTATGTGCTTAAAAGCAACATTATCTATAATTTTCATTAATGACAGCTATTCAAATTGCAGTGTTTTGAGTTTCTAACTTCAAAGAGGCGCGCTAATAATATTATACTTTACACAAATGTGGCTTAACATTGAGGAACATTATTCATATTGATGGATCGGTGGCTACAACACCATTATAGATATTATTTCAACATTATTGGATACAAAATGTTTTCGTCAGTAACAACACAATTTTTAATATGTAATGTGATACCTTCATTATTAATACTGAAATAAAGAATAATATAATAAATAATACAATAATTTGCGTTCTGTTGTTTGCAATGTAAATCATTGGAAGCATTTAAACGAGAGACAGCCCAATTGAAAAACCTTCAAGATAATGGAATAATAAATGAGTTACTCGTTTGAATCATGTAAATCACACTGTCAATCTTCCTTAATCGAATGTAAATAGATTTTTCGTTCGAGTAGCGGAGATTTTTCTGATAATAAATAAAACACGAATGCAAAACAAGAGCTTCAGAATTCTGTATTTCTTCGGTTCTAACTCAATACATCTAAAGTAGAACTGGATCATACTTTTCTGCTCATTATGAATATTGAAGTATTGAGGAATATCTTTAGAGAAATAACTATATATCTTTCTTTGGAACTAAAAAATTCAGTTACACAAACACAAAGACTAAACTAGAACCCAGACTTCAATACATTTAGACACTCCTCCTACTTGTTAACTGGTGCTGGCAAATACACACTCTTGCACTTTACAGACAAACAAAGTTAGATAATTGTCAGTCCGACAATGAACAAGCGAGATGTTAGTTATCTGAATCTTCAAATACCAACATAATAAGTCACTAAGTCCGGACTAGCCGTATGTAATAGATAAATGATAAGTGTTGTATGTTAATAGAAAATATTAGATGAATCTCATAGAGCCTATAAGGTAGACACATGTATACAGTCTTCTACGATCTTTTGCAATTAATTGTCAAAAAGCGTCAATTACACCTTTCTCCGGAAGCCAAAAAATCGTTGGAACGCTGTATTTAGCAAGACCAGAATATTGAACGGAATTTCATACTGATTGAATTCTGATAAGACAGATGTATTAATTACATGGATTACACAGAACAACAACAACATATATTTGCATAGATCTTCATACCACAAATGTTATAAAAGCGTTGAGGTATTGCGTACGGACCGGCACCTCATCAGGACATTTTGAAACAAGCCATCATAAGCATACAAGACATCTACTATGTTAGTATCTCTGCTGGGAACATTACTAATTGCAATTTTGCCTCATTTAACCCCAAACACGATAGTAACCGAACCAAAAGTGCGGGACCACCAGAGGACTAATAACAAATTTTCAGAGCAAAACTCACCACTTGTCTGCCAAAACAGATTTCGCTGAAACGGGACGAAGTTGTAAACAATACTTGCAATTATGGACTTGTGTTCTTCGTCAAAAGCAGATGTCGTCTGTGTAGTGTGTTCGGTTCGGAGGGATAGTCTGTACGGGCGGCATCTGCGAGTTTTCAGACACTTTGTTTCGACCGGACTTTGTGGCGTTATGCGGGTTTGTTGCTGTCTGGTCCGATCCTCTTCGTAAAATCTAATTGTATATTTCTCAACCTTTGCTCTATTCGATCAGACAGCTTCACTACAACCGTGTATGGTTACAGCAATATGAGTGTTTATGAGTGGACTGTGTGGTAGAGTGGCGAATGAATTAAATTGACGTTAATATTGAAGATCATATCCCTAATCCGCACTTTAATTAAGTTTTCTTCTGCGTTCTCCAAAGAAGCTTTCCATCTTGAGATGTATAATGATGAGTCACAATGCAAAGTGTAGGTTAACGTAATGCGATGCGATGTGGTAACGAGTGGCATTACATCCAACCACTCAGTCATTACGTTCATTCACCACCAGCACAGAAGGGCGCATTGTCTGGCGTGCCATTTCGTAAGCCACTTCAGTAATTGTAGGTACCTGTGGATCCTTCGTCCCTAAAGGCATAAATAAAGTGATCGTGCATGCCCAGTGTTCAAATGGCGATGTTTTGCAATCCAGCCAGCCATTGTTTATTGTGCAGTCGATGCACGCCGCTAGACGTTCGGCATTTGGTGAAGCAAAGACTATATAGGCGGAGGCAGAAGATGGTAGCGTTTTGTAGGACGATACGCATCCTTGACACGAAATCGGCGGAATTGCGAAGATTTTCATTATTTTGATCTTCTTGCCATTAGTGTGGGTTGGGATATTGGTACAGCTGTCAATTACTCATTCCTTTAAACCGTCATGCAGAACAACCGTTCTTTACGACTAATGAGAATAAACTCCAATTCCTAGATATTTATTTATTATAGCTGCAGTCAAAGAGAATAGATTCGCAAATCTATTCTTTGAATATGACATTACCTTAAAATAGCAGAAGAATCGCCCCTATTGTCTATAATTATAATGATGTACGTTTTAACTCATGAACACTTCTGTCAATCGTGGTTAAATCTAATTTTCCATAAAAAGAATACTATGTGACACTGGTGGCAAATTTTAGAGTTTTTCGAATGAACAAGTGAAACCCATTGAAAAAATTGCATAATTTTTACCATGATAATAGCTGACGATGAAAAGGAGATTTAATGTTAGAAGACAGGGGCCTTGCGCAAGCGGTATTTGTTGCATTTAACAAAATCATGTTTCTCCGCGAAATCGCCTAGATAATCGCATAATTAATCTTTGCACTTATCAGTACATTGATCTATGCTCGGACGCGTAACGAAAGCGAGCTCGCCTTGAGAACTCGCCTCATTTCCATTTTTTCACATCTAGGAGTTTGCCCAACATCGACCGACAAATAGGTACAAAGTTTGCAAATTGCGCGAGCATTGCCGCGTTATCAGTGAAAAAGTGCACCCGATCGTAGAACAATAGCGGCAGTGTGCACCGTGTCGTGGGAACATCCCACGAGCCGTGAGACGATTCAGTAATTACTCATTTGGCCAACAATTCACGCTTTGTGACAGCTCTGAGTAAACGCTTTAAGTAGGATCATGAGCATAACCTTTGAGTAGGTGGACTGACTGACGCGTTTGGAAATATCTTGACGGGTTCGGCTTTAGTTTAGGTTGAGGAATGATATTTACTTTGTATTGCTGCGAAAATTAATGATAATTTTGCAACACTTCTATGAAGATTACTTATTTATCTGATATTGTTTGTGAAGGAAACCGTGCTACATCATCATCGTCGTCATTCTGCCGACTTAATCCTTTGTTCGGAATAGTCTTATCCCAGCACACCTTTTGTTAGGCGTGCTTATTTGCAAACCCTTTTATTTATTAATCAATAACATAAAAAAACTCAAAATCTCTATGTACAATATACATAATTTTTGACCACTAAAACAATTGAACATATTTTTCTTGCTGTCTGCTGTCAGCCTCAACTCGGTGAACCGTTTATGTACTACCTAAACAAACTAATATGAACAGCAAGCGACAGCTGTATCAAATGATCCAATTAGTAACGTGTACCATAATCATTATACGGTATTATGTATTACTGTATCATTTTCAAATGAATTATTCGCGACATTATTGTATTGTATCATGTTCATGCAAATGTGCTTCATTGTCTGAAAGCTGTATGCAATGGGACGACCGGGTCTTACGAGTTCTGTAAATACGTATTAATTACTGTGCACCAGAGGATTTCAAATATTTTGTTTTATTTCAAAATTGTTGAAAAGGTGCTTCATGATATTTCAGGTTTCAGTTTCTTCATTGGATGTTGCCTCTTGCGTTCTTGGTTGTATTTTTTTTTTGGAAGCAAATTAATTCAATATCATTTTTTTGATTTGATGAAATTATTATCATCAAAATCATTGTCAGGTATCAGATTATAATATAAAATGAGTCTGGGCTCATACTAGGATAAACCCTGAAAACTTAACTTACATGTTGAGTTACGCTGATCACTTAATAACAGTAATAGTTATCCCACTTTATTAGCCTATAGACACTACAATTACAGGTTGATCTTTCATTTGCGATTCAAATGTAAAATTTACGGCGTCATTTCATTTCCAATTGTGACTTTTACGAGCATCAACGGGAGAATAATCGAATTTCTCGTTTGGAAGAATTATTAGATCAGACGCAATCCAATTTTGTACCGAGAGTATCAAGCGACTCTCGTATGCAAGAACTCGTACAAGTACAATGCAATACGTTAATACGTTTCAACACGCCATAGTACCCGCTACATTCATATCTCGTTCTTTCATCTCAAGGAAAATAGCGAATGGATGGCTCTATTTGTACTGTGACAATACCATCGACGTCTGAATGGTCCCATTTGTCATCAAACCCTCGACATCTTTGCTCTGAATGTTTTGCAACTCCCCACATAAAGTGTAGGTACGGCATTGCGGTCATACTGACTTTTATGCAAAACTGTGTTGCTTGCGGTGGGTTCTCGCCTTGTTACGAGCAGTTTATATGCGGGGCGAAATTTAAGTTGAGATAAACACGTTTAAAGGATTTTAAGTCTAATGCGAAACTAACGCAATTTCCTTCTTAGCTTTAGCGTTATGGCCCCGCTGTGTGTACTTGCTTTATTGTGAATGGACGGATGCACTTTTCTCTATATTTTGCATACCGTGTCTAGTAACTTAAGTGGTGAGTAGTGCATACTAAAACTTCTCATATAACTTTAGCATTAAAAAACCCTCGCTAAAAACCAGTCTTCCAGTTTCATCACCAGGTATCATCAGGTGAAATTAAAAGGTCTAATCACTACGAATCTAATGAGCCTAAACTCGATGGGTTTACTAGTAAGCATCCCAGGGTCCCAGCTCCCACCTTCGAGCTTCGCAGTTCATCATCAGGTCAGCTCGATAGTACCATATTCTCAAAGGTCTTGTCACTAAGAGTCTAATGAGCCCAAATTCGATGGGTTTACTAGTAAGCATCATAGGGTTCCCGCTCCCACCTTCGAACTCCATAAACAGACCAGCTCGATGGTACCATAACAACTAGCTCCAAGAAATCTACTTTTGAATAAAAAAACAACATTCAAATCAGTTTAACCGTTAACGCTCCACGTGCTGAGAGACAGACTGACACACAGAGTGACTAACACGTTTAAACTCATCACCCCTTTTCTCCTTCGTCGCGCGGGGGTTAAAAAACCAAACTTTATCAGATTTATTCCAGAACACAGTTTTCAATTCATTGAAAATTAAATAACTAACCGTTCACGACTAGTTACGTACTCATCATACAAATAGCATTATCTATGTGATTTAATTTTAACACTTTTCTGACAGTTAATTAAGACACAAAAAATGTTCTGAAAGCTGCGACAGTTGGCGTTGATTCGATAGAGGTTTCATTTTAGACTTCATTTTCTATTCTGTTGACGTCACAGAGTACTTAAGCTGGACGGGCACTGACCGACGCGAAACTCAGGCAGGCATTGGATTGGATTGCTGAAAATATTTTTTTAACTGGAAACTGGCATGAAAACTCTCTATCGCCCAACGATATCTGATGAAGAATTTGGAACTACTGAAGTAAATTGATTTTTAAATCCCCCCATTGAACTTTATTAAAAAAATGCGGCTTTTTGTGGCTATTAGTAAGCTCTGAACTATACTTACCTCCTTTATTCCTAGTAGGTACTGGCAGCTAAGCCAGCTTCGCTCGGTTTAAATCTTTTGTACAGCGCGGGGACGGACGGCGATGAATGCGCGCTTGATTGTATAATTTAGTTAAGGTAATCCAACGCCACGTGACACGCGCTCAAGCCTCCAACTCCACTTTTCAGTGCAATGAGCGACGTATTCAAGCCAATACGAATTCGCTCACCCAACCCAAACACAATCAATGACACAAAACAATTCCACCCGATTACTCACTGGAAAATGTATTACGTAGCTTTTAACTTTTAATGCATTTTACTTGTCAAATTAAGACACGATAATGGATGAAGCTTCCGGAGTTGGATCGAATTGATTTCGGTTCAGCGGTCGCAGGAAATAGAGGTGGCTCTAGTCGAGTTGGGGAATTATACGCGGAGGTGTTAGGGTCTCCTTTTGATCAACGGAGGTTGGAGGCAGCCCGGTTGGACTCTGATGTGTTGACCCATTTGATGAAAAAATCATGTGCAAATGTGAGCTTATCTCAAATAAAAGATCTCTTAAAGTAAATCTAGGATCATTTGTGCATGCTCCGAGTGTGGCACTTTTTATATTTGCTCAATGTATAAGGGTAAGATGGCCCCAAGCATCACAGTTTAGCCTGAGACCCTTTTTCTGGTGGATCATTGTTTCGCAAGTCTCGCAGTATTTTTCATCAAATTGTGATAAGAATTTGTACATGTTCTACAATATCCTTTGTAAAGGACAATGTAGGTAAAGTTAATGAACTCGCTCGTGTAGTTGGAACTGGAAATTTAAAGTCTGTTTCCATATAACTAATTGTACGGTACACATGAAGATAATAATCGTAACATATTTTAATGATCAAAAAATGAGAATGAAAGCTTCATTCTCGACATGTCAAACTTAAACATTTTAATCATGCCGTGAACAGACAACGGCTATAACTTCTCCGTCGATCCCCATCAAGTTTTCCATTTCAGCGCTGAATAATGCATGCAGGCCATTATTTTTGGTCCGCGTCAGACAGTAACTAACCCCGGAAACTGCGCTCAGAAAGCAATCAGCTCGGTGTTAATGCAGAAAGTAATTTCTTTGGCTTCGACCGGCGATCGCTCCGCTCCCTTTATACGATGCTGATTCGACACTAATTACTGCATTCATTTTACACCCGATTGTTTACGGTTGGCCCGTTCGTTAGAGGTTATCGGTTTCATAAGAGCGTCTCTGTGGAACAGACAGTGATAGGAGATAGGCAATTGTCGTAGCTTGACTACCTATACTAGGGTGAATTTCAATCCCGAGATGAACAGTCAGATAACTTCATTTGCCAGCCACAGCCTCTATGTTACAGATTCAATTGTAATTTTACTTACATTTAAGTCCAATAGTTATCGATACTGTTTGGGAAATCTCAAATCCCTTAACATCTTAGACCGATTAACATTTTCGGAGGGTTGGAAAATCAGGCGTGAATCAAAAATATAACGAAATGAACATGAACACATGCAAAACAGGCACGTTTTATGGAAATGTAAACAACGATTGACTAATGAATGAACAATTAGTTAGAAAACTTGTATTTATTGTACGTACTTATCTAATTTTAATGAACAAAAAATTCTAATTTTAGTTGTTAATTAAATCTGTACCTACGTGCGTTGATAAATCACTAAAACTTATATACATATTCACTAACCAGGTCAATTCCCAGTGTAATTATGATAGTGAGTCACAAAGAGTGTGGGTGTTTGAATTTCCAGGAATTCTTATCCTTCCACGCTATTCTCGGCACATACAAACAAACAGTGTCAGATATTACATACAGCAAACGTTGTTTGCGAAGCCTTAACAAAATTGTAGTGTCCTACGAAACACTCCATTGACTATCCGAATTCCGAATGTAGATGGAACCCGATTCAAAATACCCTTTGAGTTAAACCACAATGAAACTTCATTTTCGCAAGGATATTGACAGAAATAGAAATTAGGTACTTTGTACTAATATAAACTTTTAACATTATATTCTTTTACTACGGCAATATCAGATTCCGAAATCCAAGTTATACCAGCCATATTCATTCGAATATCTCGACCCTAACCCAGCTATTTCTAGTCAGTCGGAAATAGCCTGTAACCTTTACACTGGGAAGTTTATGCGGTTATAAATTCTGCCCCGCCCTAATAGCGCGCGGCCGATAATTGTGAAAAACTACCTTCGATACAGCGATATGGTCTAAATTACACAAAGCCAGGCGTAACCACGAACCTTTAGCCGAAACTTAGTACATCCTGTTACGTTAAGGAGTTATGATGAGCGCATTTTCTATGTAACCCTGGATAAGCATGCAGAGTTTTTCATTTTTTTTGGAATAAGACTTGGGAATAATATCTTTACCTTATCTTAGGCTTAAAGTAAAGATGACTTATTTTTACCTGACACCCGAATTCAATAATAAGGGTGTTAAGGCTGCGCACCCCTTACTTTAACAGTGCGGGGCAGTTACATCACCTATAGCTCAACGTTTAGCCACATGATTAATTCATCACTTTGCTACATTATAGACATTAGTGTTATACATTTAATAGCTTTACACTCCACTGCACCTTATTTTGGTAAATAATCAACCAACGCCGCGTTGTATTTGTAATCATAATTAATGAGTTGGTTCATTGCACAAAATAGATTTCGTTTATTTTACCTCATAATAACTTCGCTAATTTCAACTTGTAAATGTAGTTATGAACTTATTGGAACATACAACAAAATTATATTTAATAGACGAATTAATTAAGACAATAAGTTTATGCTTTCTGATTGATGACAGTCTTTGGTACTGTGATATAAAAAACGCAAAACTGTCACACCTTAGATGACACAACTCAAAAATATGCTTTTACTAAATTTTCATTTCATTTTGTTACAGAACAGAGGTTTCCCGAACATTGACTCCGCTACAATTTTCTGGTGAGTAAACTAATAATCAATATGTGTTGATAGGAAAACTTCTTCTTTGTGAAAAAGATCGAGTGACTTTTCGATGATATAATGGCCATATTGAATATCCCCCGCCTGATCCATAACATCAATCTATCCGCCGCCCACCATCGATCGCCCCAAGGAGCGCATTTCCACTATGTTTTAACGACAGACAGTCGTTTATCTCTTCGTGGCTTGTGGCTTCTTCGTGGCTTAAATGGAGGTGTTCATATATAGACTATACAATTAATTATCTTCCGCGAATTTTTACGGCTATTACGACGTAAAACGATAAAAAACGTCACGCACCAATAAATAGGGCAAATCTACTGAAGTCACCATTAACGTTTGTCACGATTTAATGGGAATAGCTAGAGAGGATAGTCGTCCAACGATAAAAAGGAACGACACAAAACTG
This sequence comes from Argyresthia albistria, assembly GCA_963457715.1. Lineage (NCBI taxonomy): Eukaryota > Metazoa > Arthropoda > Insecta > Lepidoptera > Argyresthiidae > Argyresthia > Argyresthia albistria. Next base: position 3,888,784 of record OY735253.1, read on the forward strand.
TCTATAATGGGAACACATGATACTCGTTCAACGATAAATTAACCGAGACGACATAGTGGAAATGCGCTCTAACTCATCACGTTTTCAGCGCTCGAAATTGACATGACACGAGTCAATATTCGCCGTCGGCAATTCCGGGGACGAAAATTCTAAACGCATAATCACGAGGCTCATAGGAATCAGAGACGATGTTACCGGGGTGTTACCACAAGCGATTTCAATTAGGTAGTTTTTTTTTGCGATTCAAGTTATCTACCAAATCTGATACGTTAATTTAAGGCTGATTTTCATTGATCAAGTAGCTGGATCCAGTATCACTGGATGCCACCACTGAATTGACACTGGATCAATGTAAACATGTTTCAATCCAGTACTGTGTCAACTGAAATAAGTCTTGGTACCGTCTTAAAATAAGTCTTGGTATAGGTGTCGTAGCCATATCGTCAAATTTGGCCATATCATGGCCCAGTCATTTCTGGCCTTATCATGATATGGCCGGTTTAATGAAAACATGTATATTTAAAAGCAATGTTATTCAGCACTTACGTGATGTTTTTTGTGTAATACATGTCAAGCTAACACTAGGACTATTCTGGGGCTTCGCTGCGCTCGCCCCCTTTAGTCTTCCTTCACCAAAGCTAAGGCAGTGTTTGCCCTAAAAAAAAACATCGTTTTATGATATTTCACGTTTGGCCATATCATTATATGGCCAGTTCGACGATATGCTTACGACATAGGTAAAATGAAGCTCATGTGATTTAATTACAAATCACCTCGAGAGCCGTCAAATTCTTTTGTTTGTTTTAGGGTTCCGATCCTTAAAAGAAAAAACCGGCCAAGTGCGAGTCGGACTCGCGCTCGAAGGGTTCCGTACCATTATCTATAAAACACCGCAAAAAAAAAAAGTATGGGAGCCCCCCCCCTAAATATTAATTTAATTTTAATTTAATTATTTATTTTTTAAGTAAATGATATACTCAATATATTGTGAACATTTTAAGCGTCTACCTGCTACCATTATCAATATCGAGCAAAAATGAGCAAAAAAAATCACGTTTGTTGTATGGGAGCCCCCCTTAATATTAAATTTCTTTTGATTTTTAGTATTTGTTGTTATAGCGGCAACAGAAATACATCATCTGTGAAAATTTCACCTGTCTAGCTATCACGGTTCATGAGTTACAGCCTGGTGACAGACAGGACAGACGGACAGCGAAGTCTCAGTAATAGGGTCCCGTTTGGCACCCTTCGGGTACGGAACCCTAAAAAGGGAACCCTTATATGATCACTTCATCGTCCATCTGTCTGTCTGTCTGTCCGTCTGTCAAGATCTTTCTTATCGTGAACGTAAGCTGAAATTTATATCAGTCTGTGGTCCCTTGAGCTGTGAAAACATCAACTTTCTAGGTCAACGTAATCAAACGCTGCGACCGTTTATGCTGTAAAATTGTTGGATTGTCACATAGTAATTCCAATGGACTCAAAACCTATAGGGTACTTCTTCCCGTTGACCTACAATCATGAAATTTGGCATAAAGCAAGGTATTATAGCAGAAGTAAAGGGAACATTTAGGAAAATATTAATTTCTGTGTTTCTGATAAATATGTAATTAGTTTTACATGGATCATACATCATACTTTTATTTTTTTAAGTAGAATTTACACCAATTACGAGGTTATTAATCTCCAAGTGTGATCGGAACCCTTGGTGCGCGAGTACTACTCGCACTTAGCCGTTTATTTGATAGGTTTTGACCTTTATATCACAGGCCATTGATTAAAGGCCAGGGTGCTTGAGTGGTTAAGGGTCCCCGCACATGGGCCACCAGCCACAGCCACAAATCGCCGCCACCGGCAAATTGTTCTGTTGTTTTATTTATTTTTTTATTTTATTTTATTTTATTAACAAAAATCCACAGCCATGCTTACATGTAATCTTAAAAATATATATCTTAAAATGAGGCCAATTAAGGATTTCATTATGTAAACAACCTATGCAATCGAAAAGAAGAAATAGAACGAGAAATAACCAAAAAAACAGCATGAGTGCCTTACTTATGTCAGGTGTGTCCCGTGTGTGTAGGTTGTGTGCTTGTTGTGGTGTTGTATACTTGTAAATAAATAATTGAGAAAGTAAAATGTGTGCTTGCGTGTGTGTGCGTGGGGGAGGGGAGGAGGGGGGGGGGATGCTAAGTACAGTCATAAATTGATATATTTTATATGGACTAGCCCGCCGCACATGGTTGAAGCCGGTGGCCTGGCCACACGCTACAAATCTTCGCTGCTCGCTTCTTGTGGCCCGTACCGGTCACAAAACGCCGCCACACGTCACATGCGTGACTCTCCACCCAGAGTCCATAAAAAGTAGCAGCCACCGACCGCAAGTGTCGACCGCCGGCCACAAGTGGCTGTCGCACGCTTCAGCTACCTTTATGGCCGCTTTTAGCTTTTCATGGCGGCTTTTGTGGCTGTGGCCGATGACCCATGTTCGGCGACATAAGGGGTTTTGGAATGTAAATGTTGCCATGGTGATAGATTTGATAGATTAGAAACCTAAATCATATCATCATAAGGCGTTGTGGTAACCCTGCAGTTCCATTTTAAACATCGCCCGACTGAGCTTATACGAGGGATGTTTCAGAATGACACGTGACATACCACGTGACGTGCGTCAGGTGAGGCGAATCAGTCGCGTCATAATGGCCTAGTTCTGACCATGTCTACGGACGTGTGTGGCGATTGTGTTAGGCTTATTAGCTTCAGGTCTAATACGTGTAATGAACTTTAGTTATGTATGTCGCGGGAATTTCGTTAAATAGATAAAGATAAAAGTTGTTTTATTTCATAAAAACTGTTACAAAACCCTATTAAATCAGACACTTTAACCAACATCTTTGGACGTTAAACAAATAATGGTTTTGAATCAGTAGCCTAGCCTTTAGATTTAATTAAACCACTGTCAAAAACCTTTAATTAGCTGCCGAACAGAAAGTTGGCTTTTTGTTTTGAAAAAGTTTGCAAGCTGGCGTCAACGCAACGCAACAGCATATTTCGCTGAAATACGCATCTTATGAAGAAACATTAATATATTTTCGGAGGATAGAGATTTATTAAAGAGTTAAGAACCTAGGATATAAGGCAACTCAAACGTTCAGGTCAATCACTTGCCTGACGGACCTCTAGCCATTTTATTTAATTACGGATCATAGTTCACGGCCTGTCTTTTAATAGTGTGGGTACACGATTTATCAAAATGGCGGTGACATAATATACAGGTGACACGAGGAAATGCTGTTATGTTACGACAAGCAGGCAGCGCACAATATGATATCAAGGTAGACGAGAATATACTCAATGATTATGAAGGTAGAATCTGTGCACTATGGTATAAGTAGTTTCCCTAAGGCTTACCTGTCTACAATCGAAACATATAAATGTTTATGTTTATACATACACGCCATGACAGATGATACTGTTTCATATTATTTCCTCTGTCAATTTAGGCCCGGTCTCTCAAGAGACGGTTAGGTATAGTCAGATAACTTTATTTGACACTTCTGTATACGTGTGAAATGTCAAATGCCTCAGATAAACAGACAGATAAACGCTATTTGAGCATGGAGAGATCGGCACTTAGGCTGGATTTTACCAACAAAAGTTCTGCGAAAATAACTATCCCGGTCATAATTTGTATGACAATGACAGTTCAAAATGAGGTCGTTCTATGAAAAAGTAGAAGATGTACTCTTGAGTAAAAAGTTACTCTTGGTTGGTAAAATTCGCTCTTAAGTCTCATAAATATGGGGTGTATGTCTTTGTCTGTGACAACCATTAGTACTGCACATTGATAACTCCTCTAATGATGACTTATCCGGTAACAATTGGTCATTGTGGATGTTTTGTGGATGGATAACTGATGACAATGCCGGTCTTTGATGTGGTCGTTAACGTCCAACACAGTGCATATCGAACAAGCATCGCCAAATGACCAAAACAACATTGACAACTTGCTATGTTCCGATGTTTCGGCCTTCTAACTGTGTGATGCTCAAAACGTAGTTAATGTCAGTGAGCATATTCCTAAAAAAGTATGGATCTCAGTTATCTGAAATACAAAAACTTTAATTGAATTGAATTGAAAAACTGAATTTGTATCAGTATAATAGTCCTGTTAGTCAAAATAGATACTTTCAAAACGGTACTTTTGTCCCTGAGTTCTATGAAAAAGCACTTCGTGACGTCATGTGGCGAGTGGAATCCAATGCTGTGTTTTTTTACCCAACTGCCTTCAGAAGGGAGGATTATTACAAAATTGACTTCATAAAACTCAACGTATAATTCTGAGATTGTGAAGCCATTTTGTACATAATGCTTTAACTTCAGACTTGTACCAAGATTTATTTGATTACCGCCTGGACACAAGCCTATTATTACCTATACCTACTCGATTGCTGATATATGAAACGCGAATTTTAGTGTCACTTGAACCAAAAATACTAATTGTGAGTAATATAATATAATTAAACTAGATGAAAACCCGGCTTCGCTCGGGCTCGGGTAAAATGTGAATGTGGGTACAAAATGAAGTTAGATATTTCTGTAGTTATCGGTTCTCAAGGAATATTAAAGGCAAAGCAAGGCATTGATTCGTTTAGCATCGTTCATTGTGTTTAATAAATATTGTAAATTAAAACTACAAATGTTTTTACTTAAATAACTTTAATTTAAAATCAACCTTAAAATAAACGAACTTTAATTAACAAAACAAATAGTTTTTAAGGTTTACTCTCGGTAAACCTCTCTGTTATAAAGCACCCAGTCTTTTTATTTACTTTGGAAGGTAAGTATGGTTAATTACACAATAAAGAACAACATTTTTACTACAACAACAACATTAGAACAACATTATCATACAATTTCACGATATGTTTCATGTGGAAAGTTGTTCATAATGATGGGTACTACCATTCCCCAAAATATGGTCAGCTAATTAAATGTCACCCTGTATGTATACATTTTTCGTTAAATATTTATCACCTTATTATGGTATGGTATTAATCAGTCTTTTTATTTACTTTGGAAGGTAAGTATGGTTAATTACACAATAAAGAACAACATTTTTATTACATCAACAACATAAGAACAACATTATCATACAATTTCTCTATATGTGTATACAACATTTTTCGTTAAATATTTATCACCTTATTATGGTATGGTATTAATCAGTCTTTTTCTTTACTTTGGAAGGTAGGTTAGTACTTGCCATTGCCATTGTTTGCAGTTTCTCGCAAATATTTTGATTTTACAGAAATTGCATGCCACTGGAAGTAAATAAGTACTTATTGAGTCTTACTTACAATCCACAGAAGAAAACATACAACCAAATTCACACAGTTACTCACCATCTTTACGAAGAGCCCTTCGTTGCATCCATTTTCCACAATTGTGGCAATGTTTGCCAAATGCAAGGAGATTCGGCTGCAAATGCAAAATGTTATGAAAGACCACGCTGAAAGAATGCGATCTTGCCTGGCACAAATTAAATACTTACGATTTTCGGCATAATATTATGTTTCTTGCACTCAATTCAATTTTTCACTGGCTTCCTCAATGATTCTGGCTTCTGCCAACAGAAATGTGATTACTTTCTCTGTGACAGAAATGAATGGCACGGTATTTTGTCTGTGAACTATGAATCGGCATTTTCTTCTATTAAAGCTACATCCACACTATCGTTCCGCACGTTTTTGTTGGGATACCATGCTTAAAACGACCATTATAGCTACATCCACATTTCCTTCGGCATGTTTTTGTTGGGAAACTATGCCTAAAACTACCATTAAGCTACATCTACACTATGTACTAATCGTATACAGAAAAGGAACATGAATGCAACCGCAAATAAACGCAGTTTACCGGTTTCTAACCCTAGAAGACATGTGTGAAGAGACCATTGTCGATGGCTCTAAGTTACCTGGCCAATATGGCGCCTGCGATTTGTCTGTTCAGTAACATTAGAATTTAACAAAATACTCGACAATCCGAATTTTGCGGATATATGTTGTCGACTCGAAATCTATATTTTTTTATGTTTTATTATTCAGGTAAGGTTTTGATTGAGTCTACCGTACCCCTCGACGGAATTATTAATATAGATATAATTAAGACGCTAATCAAAAGTTTTTGGTGCATAGGTCCACTCAATGATTCGTTAAGTTCTCTTGTCACAAAATAGTTTTGAAAGGTAACGAAACATTTATATACAGACCCGTACATGGCATATGGCCCTATACTAGGATACCCTGTGTCCTGGGAACTGCATGGAAACAGCGACGACGTCACAATCATGTGCCTAAATGGCTGTTTTATATAAATAACATATACAATACAATTCCTTCCTAGGAACTTTGGAAGCGTTTGTAAATAGATTTAGGAAAAGTGGAGTTGAAAATTAATAGACTTTCTTCTGTCTAGTCATCGGCAAACAAAAGCTACAAAATATTTGAGTTCAAAGTTCACTTCACTAACTTTAATCTTTCATCGCCAACTCAAATCCACAGCGAAATCTACCTATTATTAATTTTAGTATAAGTTTAAAGGATTCATGATTTTGTCACATTTCCAAATTTCAGTAGACGGAGTGGGGTTTTAAGCTAGAATGGAAAAGCAAACGCCATTAAAGTTTTGAACGTCCCCCGCCCCAGTTTGTAGGGCCTGCAACCGTTCGAAGCGTTGATTACAGGCAAGGCAATGCCTCATCGTTATCGGCTGACAGGGCAATATTCAGTGTCAATCCGTCGCATAGTCACTGTCAGCTCTGCCCGTCCCCCGTCCCGCCCCCGCTGTGAATCTGCTAGTTTGAAGAGAGCGGGAGTATGCACATTTTTGCGTACGACCGTGCATAAAGTTGTTTTTTTTGTCGAAAATTCAGTTCACTACTGATTAGCACCGATATCCCTAAGATATAATGAGGCGAATAGATTAAATTGATTATTTATTTCATGTGCAGTTTATGTTCTTTAAATTACTAACAGCTGAAAGAATGAAAATCAGCAACTTTTAATGCCAACTAATTAATAACATATAAAAACTGTTACTGCTGCCCGAAATATCATAACTAAAGCAATATTAATCAACCATATCATGAAATTATATGTGCATTTAACATCTCAGTAAATTATTATGATTGAACAACACTTTACTAATAATATTTTGCAATTTCATACATACGTACATTTGAAACAATTTAAAATAAAAATATGAATGGAAGTAAGCAGAATATTTGAGCCAGGTCACTGCCGCCGTCGTCGCATGTCACGATCTTAAACCAAATCATCTCATGTCAAATCTTAATGGTCATTCGAGCACCTAAAATTACAAAGGCTGAGGTCAGGTCACCACAAAATTGCTCGAGTTCACAATTTCGTAAGATTTAATTATATTTCGGCGTTTAATTCTAGCTGTCGTCAATTCGTGAGAATTTATAGATAAAATGAATGACAGGAGGTATAGCAACACTCTGTGGGCCAATATTGGACAAGAACATTTGTTCAGTACAGTTGCGTTCAGGTTATCGATAAGTTTTACATTTAAACCAAGAGTATAGTTATATAGTTCTACTCCATTTTAGAACCACACGCCTGGTATTTATAATTACTAATAATGCTCTCTCCACTCCTTCTGATAAAAACTACTTTAGGAAGGTACTTACCTGAAAGACCTTGCCCAAATTTTCCAAATAATTACGATGTGTGTTCTGTGTTAAACTTGGCTGTCGATACCGATGTGTGTACCCGTAGTAAGTAAAAAATAACGTAAATTGACCTTTGCAGCAGTTTCCAAACCTCGTAGCACGACAACGTGCGTTGCGCGTGCATTGTGTTGTGCGTCACGTAAATGACATGATGCACGTGTGGAGTCAAGATTGTGTTTCATTCTTGGATGAACTACCTTAGTTCGTCCAAGGTTTCATTCAATATAGAATAGAATAGAATAGAAATATATATATTTGACAAATAAACACAGGGATAATAATAAAAAAAATAGTACACAGTTTATGGTTAAGGTTTAAATGTCAAAATGGTTTGAACTCAGCATATGTTACGTGTAGCAGTGAGCTGCACGTAACGCTGGTTTTCAGTTCAAGCCATTTCCTAAAATTAGAAACTTAAAACTAAATGTATAATCCGAGTAAAAGTAAATACACCGAAAGAGCATAATTATGCACCAGTGGCGCCATGCGCCAAAGGCAACATCAAGAAACGATCGGAAAATAAAAATAAATAAAGCCAATCATATGTTAAAAACAAACAAATATATGACAAGCGATTTTCAAAATCATTCTAGTGGCATTCGTCACAAACGAATTATGAAAGACTATGATAGAAGCCGTTAAAACCACAGAATAAGTAATAGTACAAGAGTTCGGATTTAAAACTGTCATGCCAGTTTATTTCATTAGGTATTTAAGTAGTTAGTTTTGACGCTTTCCGAATGGTTCGCACATACTCAACTGGGAGGAGCTCACAGCCGGGGAAATATTCTGAGAAATCTGTTAGAGTAACGGCTCACCAATGACAAATTGTTTTCATGTCTCCTCAGAGATAAAACTACAAAACAAAAATTCATCCTGGGGATTATTACAAATATAAAAGTTTTATCTGTTATCGTCCTCGAACCCATTTCACTAGTAAATGCGTGCAAAACTAGTCTATAGACGAACTCGAACGCGGAGGTTTATGTAAATTATTCTATGTCAGGATATTCAATATGTGAAATCAATTTATTACGTCGGATTCATAGCGCAGCGCGAATTGGATACATTTCGTTATATCATTTTTATTCCTTTAAAATTTCCGCGACGACCCTGCATTTTCCATTCCGACATTATTATATCTCGTTGAATTTTATCCAATGCATAGAGAGCTGTCTGTTTAAATATCAGCAAACGAAGCATTGTAAGTCATGTGTAATGTAATGGCATAGCATAATATATCCATCAAATTGAATAAACCTAACCTCGAGTGATCCAAACTAAAAAGTCAAGGATTAGTAAAGAGTACCTTTATTGTTTACCAAACGTTTAGATACTGATTTACTTAATGCAAATGGCGTAAGTGAAATATTATTTATGATTTTTCTTAATTGGCATATTCGTGAAGATATAATGAAGTACAATGTAGGCCGCGTCTGACAGTGTAGGCTTGGGTTAAGATATACCCTGCTATTATGCCTCATGCATATTTACATTACAAACGGTTTTTGTTCGTAGCTGTACGCCAGCAACTTAAGATGAATGGTTTGTGATTAATTGTGTTCGCTTCCATTAAAGCTTCTTTTAATAATGCGCTGCTTAATTATTTTCAAGATGCGTTCTTGCAGCTGTTGGAAGGCGACGCGAAGGGTTTTGGTCGTTTATTTTCTCTGGTATCCACTGAATAAAGAAAGACAAAATGCAAACATAAAGCAGCCGTGGTTATTTCATCTTCATTTCGTTTTTTTCATACATAAGACATCATACTCATCATAATCAAATCAATCCCAGGCTCCCATTGATTCCGGCATCCTGTGTTTCTGTTTATTTTTGTATAATTCCATTCAAAGGTTGAATCTAATGGAACTTGCTGCATTTAAAGGGACCTTCGGCGTCAATTTGAATTCAATGATGTTTTGATGCGTTGCCAATGCTACTTTTGTATTGTGTAGGTATCGTTTAACCTCACACATTAAGCCATGATACGTTAGGTGTAATTGATACACAAGGTCAGAAATTAAAGATTTGGGAGATAGCTCTAATTACTTTCAATCCCTGGTAGCTCCTTGTCACGCAAAATGGAGTATTGCATAATTGGCAAAACATAATTGTGTCTCTACCATCCCTAATGGGAAAAGGCGTGACGCTACGATATGTTACCGCAAATAAACTAAAATTAAAAGATTTAAAAAAAAAAACTTGTTTTAAGAGTTATGTTATGTCTCTATTATGGTCTTCTCAAGTCTCACATTACTTGTAGATAATTTACATAATCATCATCCTAATCATCCTTTAGACGACATTGACCCACTGCTGGGCATAGGCCTCTTCTCTATAGCGCCAATCTACCCTGTCCTGTGCCAATCGCACCCAGTGGATCCCGACGACTTGACAATATTTTACATAATGTTGATCATCAATGAAGTTGTTTGCACAAAAAATGGTATGGTAGAACAAACAGTCTAAAGTTAGCGCACCGATTACAATTTCATGCAAAAAGTAAAAGAATGAACACAAAGAGTTTCTTAAATGCAGCGGGTAATAGATTTTTTCACAGACACAACCAGACAGTAGTCACGGTGCGATGCGAATGAAAGGAGTTTTCCGCCAAGTAAATTAACATTTGCATAAAGAAATTCCCATTAAAAATTCTTATTAGCCTTATTTTCTTTCATTTCCAAGTCGGATTTCCACGTAATTATTCGTAGTTTGTATCACTTGACCACGCTTCCTGCTCTGGAGTCTTATCTAGGGCTGTCTGTCAGTGAGGAGCGCATGCAAATGGTGGTTACAGCGAGTAACCTACGTATAGTGTCGGGACTACAGCGAGTTAGTTGCCGACTAATGTTTCATTAGTATCACTTTTTTTAACACTTTGACAAAAATGCCCGGTTCCCTGGCCACTGATTAAGTTAACAGGTTATTTAAATCAGCCTCAGCCAATCACGTGCCGCTATTATTCAAAATAACGACATGTGATTGGTCGAAACAGATTTAACCAACCTGTTTCTTAATCAGCGCTCAGAAAACTAGACATCATCTTTACAGAAAAGTGGTGGTGGTTGAATTTACAACTTGTCAGCTTTATGTGTCATTGTGAAATGAGACAACTCTCAGAGCTGATTACAGATTATTATTTTGGGCCTGAGACAGGCATAAGAAAATAAACCTCCAAATGATTTCATGTTTAAAGACAAAATGAACACTAAATGACTGCAATTTCTCTACAACGTGATACATAAGTCAGATGGCAGCACAGTTAACGAGGAGGATTCGCTAGTTTCCGCGGAGCCGCATCGCTTCGCCCTACACACCAACTTGCGAATACCCCGGACTCTACACAACAGAAATCTACGTTTATTTCAGCAGAATTTCTCAAGAAATCTCACCGGATTTTCAGGTATAAAGGGAGTTGACACAAGACAGCGGAATTGCGGCGTACATTTTTTGGTTGAGTCGAAGTGGAAATTTTGCGTCGAAACCACAGTTTCAATATTGTGTTGTATAGGTATCTACTTCAATAAAACTTGTAAATATAAAGCTAAAATAACTACAGAATGGTCATTCCAATTAGGTGCCTAGAGTACTTAGATCTTTATAAATTACTTTAAGATGCCAATAGGTATACCGAACAGTCGAGTATAGGTAATCCAAAATATTTAAAAAAATACTTTTTGTGAATATCGAAATCTGCGAAACAATTTGATTTTAGAATACGGAAATCATTCAAATAAGCAAAAAACAACAATTGATTGTCCCTTGTTTGCAAAACCCGAAAATACGTCACCATTTCTCTTGCACCGACAGAATTTGTGTGCATACCCAATTCCTCGTCCAGGGACATTTCTTGACCGCCTTGCCTTCCCAATGCTCCCACTAATGCCCCCGATGTCTTCCGGTGATTTATGGTGCTAGCAACGGCGACGGTACGATTTTCTACAACAAAGGTGAATTTAACCGGAGACATGCAGTATTGCGAAGTTTTCATTAGAACCGCAATTTGGTGCTGCTCTGTGAAGTAGAGGTAGAGGCAGGATTTTGCGGACGACGCGACGTTGATTTAGATGCGTTTTCCAAACTAGTTATACTGTAATAGATAAAATACAAACGATGTAATTACGAATACCTACTTCATGTGTATGTTACTGCCTGAAAACCATTGGATGAGATGGTCATCCATCACACAGTAGTATAAACAAACATGGATCTCTTTCAGCCTGGCTAGATTCTTAAACCCTTAGGTGCTCAAAGGGTGTCTTAAAATCACATATCACTAGCGTCACGCCTTTTTCCATACGCGGTAGCAGAGGTACAATTATGTCCATTTTGCCACATGATTATGGATTATGAAAGATTTTATAAAAATTTCGTAATTTTCTTTGTCGCGTTGGTCATGTAATTTGTGTAGACTATCCTAAGATGACAGATTTCGTAGGCTCGTTTTCGTGTTTATAGATAAATACGCCGTAAAATGTTTTTTTAAGTTTTTAAATTAGTGTGTTATTTAATCCCATCATGGTTATATCTACATCCGTATCCGTGTGCGTTAGATGAGAACTAGGAAGGGTTCTCGCAATCATGGTTAGTTACGCATCAGCAGACCCACTGTGCTGTGACGGGTCTGTAGACTTCAACGCTCTTATACAAGAGCCGTATGAATCAATTTGCTCGCCTGGCTTTTTGTTCTGGGGAGGGAGATGGGGCCTCCATTATGGTTTATCGTGATTGGATTGGACAAGCCGGTTGCATAGTTAAACTAGCGGTCAGGTCAAGTCTAGATATAGAAACCATGGTACTTACAGTCTATAACCCTGAGAAATGTGTTTATTTATGTGAGTGCTAAATTTTATCTTTCTTACTTACAATAAATATGTTAATGTAAACACACCCTTTGCGAGCAGCAACAATCGTTATTTCATTATTGGAATTACGCATTTTGTTAGGAGTACTATTTTTTTCTTTTGCGCCTGTTGGTTAGCTATTATTTAGTTTAGTACCTAAATAAGTGTTTTTCAAGTAAGTGAATTGTATAATTCTTTTTGAGAAATAAATATCTTAAACCACAAACCACAGTGCTTCCATCCGTCCGTATAAGACTTGAGTGAGAAGTGTGTGTCTATGTATGTAAGTTTCGTCAGTATAGAGTTTGTCAAGTAACTCCTTTCCCGGCGCGCCGCGAGTAAAATGTGTAGGTGTTGCCATCAAGCTTAATAAAATATCCAATAATTTATGACTTTTCCTTATAAATCGAATATCTTCGACATACCATAGCCAATATGATCAGATAACTCGAAAATTCTAATCCCGGTATTCAGGGATCTTTCAGGCGGAACCAATATCTAAATACTTTTGATAGTCCTTTTTCGATCCCAAATAATTGACATGGCAAGGTAGACGGATTATACTGAAGGCCTTCAATATGAATTTATACCGAAATATTTACTTTAAACATGATAATCCTTTCATGAATAATTTATTTAGCATTCCGCTGTTGAAATAGATGTAGCTGTGTGGGAGGGAACCGTTGACGTACATGCGTTAATTACAGGATGGGCCAAAATTCGGCGCGCGGGCTTCGCTCGATATTTGATAGTTGGGGGAAAACATGTAAATTAAAGGACCACGGGCTTAAGTATTGACGCTGACTCGCGGAGCTTCTATTTTATGACGCACCCTCTATAATCCGGTTTAGGCTCTTGATAGTTGAAACATCAACGAAATAGAGTAAATATTGCTCTTGGTATGGTGAACTTTGTTTACTTTGCTGAGTCACCTCGAACATATACAATCAACAGGATACATATTTGATGTATCGCTACAATGATTTCAAAAAACTCGTAAAAGCACGAAAATTCACGAAATAGATGGACAATTTCATAGATTCACTTACTTTTTCGGGATGTAGTTTGACTGATTGGAGCGCGATTATTTTACTCATCTAAACCGACTGTTCTACAAAGAAAAATATACGGGATATGTCAAAAGATACAGAATAGAGCTAGGATCCCTCTCGAAAACATGCAATTAGTTAATACAGCGATTTGCATCTTGTGTACAGACCATCCTCCCGTCCATCCTTCCCTCAAGTCCAGCACAGACAGCCTGTCAGACCTCCCGCGATAATTTCGGCAGATATTCACCGTCACGCGTGCGTCAGCATTAATATTCGCGGGCGCGTAGGCGGAGTGTCCACAGAGGCGTTTAGCATGCAGGTTGCACTCTAGAGCCCTTGCGTACACAGCACACCCCGTATCATAACTAGATGTGCCGGATTTTGCTCGCGTTAGTGGTTTTCGTTTGATGATCCGCGGAATGTGATGAAAGCTGTGTCTCGTTTTAGGATACTTTTTCTGAGTTGTCGAACTGTTTCTTACGGGTTATTGATTTCGTTTCTGTGAGCTAATTTGTTTAGAAAATTATTCAAGTCCTTTATTTCAGTAGATTAATCAAATATACATGTAAAGCGTATTTTTTTGCCTCTTTCTTCACTTTAGATCACCATGTAAATCGTATTTATCTTAGGGTATAACCCTTGGACGGATTGTTACTAGATATAGCCGGGCATGTTTTGTATCCCTATATTGCAATAATGTCATGTTGTATTATCTACTTCAGTGCATTTCATAAAGTGTGCTCACGTATGACCTGATTTGAGGAATCCAGTGATTTTAGTTTGTGAAGCAATATCATTACTGTTATTCTATTTTATGAACGTAGCTATAGCGCAGCGTAACGTAGAAATTCTGTGCGACAATCATAGATTTATTTAGTTATCATCACCATCATCGTCATATCGTCACGCCTTTTCCCGTACCGAGTGGCTGAGGCACAACTGTGCCCACTTTTAGCCAATGATCCAACACTCCATTTTGAGTGGCAGGGGGCTAGCCCATCGCCGCAGCTATGGAGAAATGAAGGTTTTCTCTCAATGTTTTCCATCACTGTTAGAACGTCCGTGTAAAGTACCTAATTATTATAAATGATTTATCTCATTGGTACATGGTCAGCACCGGGATTCGAACCTGCACCTCCTGCGTGAGAGAAAAGCGTGAAACCCGCTAGACCACGATAATTATTTTCTTAACCATGTCACATGTGGTCATATCTCCAGTAAAGTCTAGTAAGATAGGTTGTTACAGTATACAGCTATATCCCTAGTAATGTAATGATAAAACGTCTGAATATTACCAAAATACAAATGAGAGAAAATAATAAATTATGTTCGTCAGCTTACAAAATGAAACCTTTGAGCCGCATTCCGTTAAATAATAAACTTCGCTTTGAAACGAAACAAGTACGTACAATTTGTATTAATATATTCAATTTTATTCAGTTACGTTAATATTTTGCCTTCGAGACAGTATAATTTGTAATTTGGAGCCTGATAATAAAATCTACTCCCGGGAACGATGTAAAATGTTCATGATAGGGGTCTTCTGCATCATAACAATTTATCAAAGAGCTAAAAAATATTAATTTAAATTATTTTCGTCCCACGCGTTTCACA
Source organism: Argyresthia albistria (assembly GCA_963457715.1). Taxonomy (NCBI): domain Eukaryota; kingdom Metazoa; phylum Arthropoda; class Insecta; order Lepidoptera; family Argyresthiidae; genus Argyresthia; species Argyresthia albistria. The sequence goes on from OY735253.1 coordinate 3,904,047, forward strand.
CGGGGCGTATCACGAGTCTCGTCATCTTCAATTTCAAATAAAATATATAACCCACAGCCAAGATTAAGTAACAAATTGAAAACTTCTTTCATATCATAACTCATTGTTTATTTATTTAAATGATGAACTCACTTAGAGAATAAAAGATTGCTTATATAATAATTATTTCTACCCGTGAATAGGAACTGAGCTCCGTCCGTAAGCGTTCTTGATTCTGACAAAGCCTTTTCAACTTCTTGTGCAGCCATTGCGGTTAAATATAGTTTTTATTGCGATACAGCAAGAGTCGTTTGAAAGGGTTGTGTAACGAATGATAGTTTTGTTGATCTTCACTTTACGCGACCTTGCCATACTGAACAACAATCAAAATATATTGGGTTAAAGGTCTTGGTAACGCGTCCTGGTTCACGGATCATTATGCTATAGGTTCTTGTATGGTTCACAGAATGATAGTCTATACGTGTCTCTCAAATAGCGATGAAGTCACGGTCAAATCAAGGATCTTATCAAATAGTGGAATAGATCGCGGTAATCGCTACTTTGAACACGAATCGAATAATATTGATAGCTCCATGCAGAATTATATAATTTTCGAGGACAGACCCAACAGGTGCACATAGAACAATATTTACTGAATAAGTAATACAAAACCGTTTGAAAGGAATTCAGAATCAAAATAATATTTAGCTTTGTTATAATAATCTACGTTACTCGAGCATACTAATAACTCGCTCGTAATTTCGGCATTCGGCAACGTGCCAAGATGCACAATATTGTATAGGATGATCCCTTGCAGATCTAGAGCAATGGCATCCAATATCGAAGTGTTGCCTACTGTAAAGCCAAGTGGGTATTTACTAATCATAAATGAATCTACTTGCCTTGACTAGTAGTCTCACATGCTCGGCCAAAACCAACAAAAAACATACTCAGTAGATCAGCACAACGTTAGAAAAATAAAAGTTCTTAGCATGCTTTTATGTTGTCTATTATATCTGTTGGCGGCCGATCATAGAATTGGGCACGTCATGACGTGCCCAAACGTGAAATATCATGAAACGATGAAATCTCTTAAGGCAAACACTGCGGTAGCTTAGGTGAAGACTAAAGGAGGCGAGGGCAACGAAGCCCCCGAATTGTCTTCGTGTTCGTTTGACATGTATAACACAAAAAACATCACGTAGTTCTGAATAAAAAATATTTTAAATAGACATGTTTTCTATAAAACCCGCCATATCATGATATGCCCAGTAATGGCTTGAGCATTATCATGAAATGGCGATGCACATCATGAAGTGCCCAATTCTACGATCGGCTGCCGACATATCTAAACAGTTTCAAGTTGTATTTTAGTTCCACAGATAACTCAAAGGGCTACTAAAGAAAATTGAGATCAAGTTCCCTAAGGTAGCGGCCCAATTAAAGGCTCTATTACAATATCCAAAGGGAAATCCCCGTGCTTTTTTTCCTCGAAAAGCCCCAAAAGCAATAAACCTGACAGAGTCGCCAGCTCAGCGCCATATTAACAGGCGATTCATCAAAAACCTAATTAAAGAGACTAACTTTTTATTAATCTGTGGTAGAGCGACGTGTATAGCAACGAGACTGTGTCGTGGGTTACCTGGGGGGCAGGGAGCACTTATCCAGTTGAGAGCTCATAAATACATTTTCCTTTGAAACACAACTCACCAATTTACGGGCGGCGGGGGACGAGGTAAGAGAGCTGTGATTGGTCAGCCGCTGCGAAACTGTCTGGCGGCCCATCATCGTACATAGGTTGCGTATTGGAACGTTTGTTGAATACAACAAACGTTTGGCGAGCCGCATTCCCCCGCAGGCGCAGTCAATTGGATATATAGTCTCTGCCTGGGGGCTACCACGATCATTTTCTCTGCCACACGAAATGGCAAAGACACATTATTCATAATTTATTTACTGCACATAGATAATAATTATCTATGTGCAGTAAAACAAAACATATCTCAAAAAGTGTACAAGGACGACCTTAGAGATAAGAGATCTCTACCAGCAAACCAAGGACGAATGAGAGAGTGCCAGCTTTATATACTTTCAGTTCTTCAGCGTATGATAATACTAGATAATAATAAATATGTACTAACTTACCAAGATAGGTGTTTTAGCGATAATTTTCACTTCGACAACACCAGCCAGACTGTAGATATTGCTTCAAAATTACTTCTGAGACTTCTTAATTAAAACTCGGGGAAATTTCATTTTAAACTAGGTACATGAGAGCGATTCCATGAGAGAATTCATGTGCAGCTTTTAACTTTATTAAAGCTACGATGATCACTTTTCATTTTATCTCTATTAGGTCTGTATATATTTTCCCTTGGTCTCTAGCATGAGTTACATGAGTTCCCGTTATATCTAAGTGGAGAGAACTACTACATTTTGTCATAGAAAATATAGCCTGAAGCTCTGAAGCCAATAGATAAACAGATCCGTATCGCTCCTGTACATAGACATATGAAATATCAGCAGTCCCTCAGCAACAGGGTTCGCCCTTTTTTATGGGGTAGTGAACGTCCCTTGTTCTTTACAATGTAAAAAACAAGAAATTCAAATGTATAACTTACTGATTATGATTATGATTATGAACTTCAGCAAGATTTGCCTATGCTTTGACTTTGCCAGCATGTATGCAGAAAAAAAACGGCCTTTACCCGGCTTTTTGGGCAGTACTATAGGTTTACCCGGGTAAACGAGTATCTACCCGAGTATCTTCTACTTTTTCTAAGAATGACCTCATTTTGAACTATCATTGCCATACAAGTTATCCCCGGGATAGTTATTTTCGCATAACTTTTTGTTGGTAAAATCCAGCCTTAGAGCGAGTTTTACCAACGAAGAGTAACTTTTTACTCGAGAATATCTTCTACTACTTCTGAATGACCTCGTTTGGAATAGTCAATTATCATATAAAATATCCCCGAGATAGTAGTCTGGCATAACTTTTTGTTGGTAAAATCCACCCTAAGCCTTCTAGCTTTACATTGGAACATTGGATATACATTGGAACTTTGGAACATATTAAACCAATTCTACAAATTTAAAAAAGTTAAATAAGTTCGTAAGTATAGGTAGTATTTTTCAAACACCCTTTGCTGAAAATCAATACCACCAGCATAATCAGTTTTTACTTTTCTGAACCAATGGATAACTGGATACATAGCCAAAAGTCCCTCGCTCGTTCAAGGTGGTGTGCGTGTACTTCAAGGTGGTGTGCGTGTACTTCTTAACATCGCACAGTAAAATAATACATGTTGCGGTTACATGTACAAGTCGTAAGTTGTACCACGGACAGTCTTGGCCCTTCCTTCAAATTCTCTTTTAATTCGATGAACAACATAATTTTAACATCTTTTACCGTAATTTTATTCATAATTGCCGGCCGTCATGAACTTTTCACGGATGAAGAGGCCGTGAGTGCCGGCTAAGGAGCAGTCGCTCGGGACAACATAAGTTTCCAACCGTCAGGCCCAGGGGCTAAATAAATATACTACTTAGCCCGGATTTTACCAACAAAAGAGTAACTTTTACTCGAGAGTATCTTCTACTTTGTCATAGACACCAGTGACACCTAGATCAGATCACCTCATTTTGAACTGTCATTTGTCATACAAGTTATCCACGGGATAGTTATTCTCGGTATAACTTTTCTTTGGTAAAATCCAGCCTTATAGATTTAATATTTATATGCCCACAATGGACAGGGGACGACAGACCCCTTAATACATGATGATGATGCCGACAATGTTTTTTTTTGCCTTTATGGTGTCCCACTGCTGGGCAAAGGCCCCACCACCAGTTTGAGCCCACACATCTCTATTTGAAGCTTTCTTACCAACAATACAATATTTATTAATTTAATCTACGCGGCTGGCTGCAGTATAAGTGCGGCTGAGACTGAGGTCGGTGTAGCGGAGAGATCAAGCTGGTATTGGTTAAGTTTATTGTTTCAAAGTTTAAATGCAAGTCACTGGCTGTTTTAATTGGCGAGGTTTAATAAAGCCATGCAAATTAGTTAAATCTTAATTTCCAACAAATACCATGAATATGCATATCATACATCATCACGTAGCTTTCTTCACCCCCTCTGCGTAGGTAGCCGTATCAAACGTGATATGTTCAGCATTAGGGTTTTGAAATTCAACAGCGCAACGCTGAAATGGTAAACAAGAAGAGTAAACAAAATTGATGAACACGTCGTAATTAGGCCCTAAAGGCAACGACGCGCACACAGACACAAAGTATCATTAGCTAAACGTAAATTTCCTGCCCACGTGTTTGACATCGTAGAAATAAAGTCTTAAGTCGCTCAAAGTGGCCCAGACGATTCTGTAGGCGTCAGTATTTACCGAGGCTGTACATCGCCTCCTATAAACAAAGGAGATGTCGCGCGAATGTTAATTCGGCCCCGATTAGTATTCCAGACAAAACAAAAACTAATAAAAAAACGCGGCTGCCAGGAAAATTGAAAATATCCGCAACCGTCAGGAAAATGAGCGGGACTCTTCGTCACGCCGTTAAATTAGGGGCCCCTCATTCGTGGCACGTGGCAAGATGGGAGAGTTTTGTTTAGTTAGATAAAACACAAATAGGATGTCGCTACTTGAAATGGCGAGACCAATTTTGCCAATTGCCATTGAACATTGAATAGTCCCTGTAGATTCTACAGTGTAGAAAATAACTTTGACTCGCTTACAGTAGGGTACCAAACAACTAAAAATAAACTTAGTGAAAACGTAAATCTGAGGGTGTGTAAGGTAACGTTAGGTAAATAAGGTATTTAAGGCAAAATAGAATACCCTTACGCTATCACGAGTGAAATAGTTTTAACCTGACACGTTCCCTAGATTGCTCTGGTTTCATTTGGTGTTGTTATATTTTCTTAGACGTAGTACAATATCTACATTTAGCAAAAGAAGATATTCACCGCATGTTGCTTATTATTTTTTCTCGAGATTATAATCATCTCTCTAGTTAGGAGCAAGAAGAGGCTCAAAAGGACTTCGGGCGGTAAAACACTTTCGAAAGTTCTGGTTGGCAACCTTCCACTTTTCCTGTTTGACCTAGACTGAGTTTTAGTGATCCACTTTAAGGACAAGTAAAAGTTTTGGACAAAACAGGAAATAGGTTCGAACATTATTTTTTTGTATGGTGCCTGGCATACTTGCATACTCGGAGAACTTTCGTCTTCAAACACACCGTAACATTTGAATCAGATTGCAGCAACAATAAAGCCTTGAAAAGCAGTGTCCCGCTTAGCTCTGCCTTAGTTTCCGGATAGTTGACAAAATGCAGCATAATAAATAAAAAAATAAATCAAACAAAGGCATCTATTGGCTAGTGAGTGGCAGGAACAAACTAGCTTATTGACTGAGAGCCCTCGCACCACAGAATGCTGAGCGGATAACGAGTACACTCCACCCCGTAGCGATACGAGTGGACGATTGCAAATGAAATGCGCACGTGACTTTTCTGTCGGAATACAGGTGCCGTGGATAGAGCCGTGCTTTCTTTTGCCTGTATGCGAAAATTGTTGCCATTTTCCCCTCGGAATTTACAGAAAGGTCGTTTGGAATGCGATTGCTTTGTCGGTTATAACTGGATCTGGGAGAGTGTTTGTATTGGTGCTGTGATTGTAACGAAAATATGGGAATTTTCATTTGAGCATAGCTCTGTCCTGCAGGATCAGGTATAGCCCCAACTTATGAGACAATAACAGAACAAGGCACATCGGTAGTAAAGTATGAGTTTACGCTATGGTTGCAAGAGTTTAAAATCAATCCCTCAAAAAAACTACAAGGCTCAACTTTAACCAAATTAATCATCAGAATAATCCCACGCGGTGCCACGTTAGGTATAAAATTAAGGTAGAATTACTTCATACAACTTAGTACTTGCTATGTTTGTTTGCCGCACCTGCCACGTTCATGTACAACTGAGATTACTGTTTACGAGGGTCAACAGGTTAATCCATACTATTGTGAGTAACTGTCCATAATAAGTATGGCTACAATGGACACCTACTTGTAATATGAAGCATGGTCAAATGGTCATGGTTAGTGTAACGATTACGGACAATACAACGATCATTTGATGCTCGAAGCTGATCTATTGCGGAATAATCACGAATTCAACAATCAAAACCGACAATAGTTTTCGTAATCAATAACACGTTGGAGCAAATCTTTTGGCACTTACCTTAAATACCTACGTCCCAGGTTTATTTATTTATTACACGTGATCATTCGACTACGAGAGTCGATATCTTATAAAACTTAGTCGTATCTAAGGATCAGTGTTATTGCAGCGTAAGCCTTCCTCGGCGAGATCGTATTTCTCCGAAAGCTCACATAATAAATATTACTTTTTGTACCACTGCAGCAGTTTGTCATAGAATCGGGAACATGAGGATTTATTCCAGCCCCCATTACGGAGTTCCCTTCAAGTAGAGTGGATATTATTCATCCATTAACGGTCGTCTCAGAGCACCGCTTCACTTCACATCTGAAATTCAAAAATTCACTGAAGAGATTGAAAATGTGCAACTTTTTTAAACAAAGAAAATTGAGTTCCTTAACTATACAATCCCTACTTTTCAAGACGAAGTGTTACCGCATTTCAATATTATGCTAACAAACACATGAATAATTCACGTAAAGAGGAACACCTACGTCACCCAGTGCATTAATTAAAGTATTATAAAACAAAACACCCCTTCAAAGTTTCTGAGGTTTCACCTAGATTGCGGTGCCACATAAAACTGCAGAAGTGGGATAAGCCAACACGAGGTAGTTTGACTTACAGGGAGTAGTAAACAAGCACACATGCAGCGGTAATAGTGAGTCTGTTGTTTGCTCGGGAGGTGAATGCTCGGGAAACGCGCCCCTATTTATATAACTCGAACACAACTCATAGAATAAGCGCAATTGTAAATGGCGCATCGTGCTTCTGTATCCGCGCCACGTAAATATGTTTGCGTCGGCGACGGAGGCTAGATAGCGTTACCTCGGCTGATATATTGGATATGTTATTCTCGTTGGACGGCACACGGCCCGCCTTTGCCGCTCCTGTTCTATCTCCCGCCATAATAAATTTTGTGACAAACAATATTCCCTGGTCCTTTGTCTGACCGTGGACGGGCATCGATCTAACTCCAACAATGCCAGCGAGTAAACTCTTTTACTTTTCTATACAAGCAGCGTGTAACGGTAATAGCGAAGAAGGATCGGTCCCATGGCTGCTGGTAACTTCAAAGACTTTGTACATAAAAGGGAAATATGGAGAGAATATTTTCAGCTCAATTAAATGGAGCCTTGTTACATATTTTTTGTTGTCAACATGAATAAATAGATTTTGTGCTCTCTCTGTATGCAGAAATTGCATGTTCGAAGGTTTAGTTCTACGTATCTATATGTATTTGTTGTGAGTCAAGAGACGGTCTTTCTTCCATCAAGGCTTGTGGGCGGTCTCAGTCGTAACCTTCGTGCAATGAGATCTATTGTTCCTATCGTAATAAATAACTAATTGAGAGGTTTGGCGCGCCCTTGCTAGCTGTGACTCAACTCTCAACTCCTTAGGGTTCGTTGTCAATACCAAATTGCGGTATTGAATTAAATGGTACCTAAATAAAAACATTATGATATGGAGCATATAATAGAGTAGCTAGAAGCAAAATTTCAAGCAAAGCAGTGAATTAAAATTTACAATCTTACGTAATTTCAAAATATTTGCTATTTATTAACCCTTGAAAGGACGTCGACTGATGTTTCATAAACTATACCTTACAAGTATTCGATGTCTGTCGTGTCCTCAATTTGCTTTGAGTGATACCTATACTTGCATATCGGAAAAGACCGTGTGTTAGGTTAGGTTAGGTTAGGCATCATCTGGGTCCGAGAGACGGTATCTGTTGGTTGACTCGGTTCTATGTCATAATGATAAATTGATTCGGACGCTTCTCGACATTATTTTATGTTCTCTGTGTGTGTAAACTTTGCAAATTAATCGCAACCGTATTAAAATGCGACCAAAAAGTGTAACTACGCATACGAAGTTGCGGGCTTAATGCTAGTTTATAATAAAGAGTTGTAGAGATTCTGCTAGCGATAGAGAACAGATGAAACCTAGTCTAAGAACTTACTCGTATGAGTTCACAGTGAGGATGTAATTCCAGTCATAAGGTCAAAGCTTTCCTCAAAGGGCGTTTGTTACTCCGATGGCGATCAACTCCCAGGCTCGGGGTTACGAAACGACCAACAAATAACATTTTAACTCAAATCGTGCCGACTAAGTTTGCAGACCTTTGTGTTTCACACTCAGCGATACAGGGCAGGGGTTAATGTAATATGCCTTTGATTATAACAATAATTATTGTTATTACATGCTGACATAACTCGGCACCGTGTGTTACCACACTACATACTAAACGGTATTTTATTAGCTGTTTTGTAAATGTAGATGTTCTAATGTAATGAATACGTTAATGCTGGAAGGGTGTTCCCCATTTGTGAAAAAACAAATGATGTGGTTGCGGAAAGCTGTTTTGATTGAGGTGTTGTTAAACGCCTGCAAGGGCCCTTCTTCCGTTTCACCGACCACATCCACGTTAACCGTGTGTGGTTTGTTTACACATTTTATTTTCATTTCACCCCTCGCGACCAAACCGACGCCTTTCGGATTATACAAGCTATTTCACGGGCTTTTTGATTGGCTTTTATGTCGAGTTGCAAAAAGTGTTATAAATATTCATTAAGCATGTAAAACAACGTACCTTTTCGCCCTTGTCATAGTGAATTTGCATTCAAACGAGATACGATCAAATAAACAAAATGAAAATCAGTTGTGGTCGTCACCACTCTCGCTGTTTAAAATTCGTAGAGTTGCCCCGGAGTGCGGAGTGCGGAGCTGCGCTTGCTGAATCCAAATTCGCCGACAGCCGACCGACACGCAACGTTCAACGAACAATCTATACGAACGTCTATTTTTCAATCCCACATTGTGATATGAAACAGAACCAAATAAAAAATGATCCTGAACAGGAACAGAGCAACCGAGAACATCCTGTAGCGTCGAATTTTTCAATCGAACTCATAGATTCTCGTGCAAACAGAATAAGACGTTACATATCAGCGCGAGCGGTGGCCAGGTGCATTCAGATCACGCGACTGTACTAAAATAATAAAACTTTATCCCCCGACTCAACGTTGTGAATAAAATGCTGGACGTGATGCCTGGCGCAAGGTAGAGCATAGGAAACCCTCTTCTAAGATTTTTTGTTTATAGCAGATAATATCATCGCATCACGGTTGTGAAAGGTTCTCTAAAACATATTATGCGAACAAATCTCATCAGAACGTCGTCGACCTGGGGACACTCTGTACAGCTAGGTACAGTCGATTTCACTTCGTTCGTACGAACGTAGTCCCTGTATCGTACTAAGGACGTGATCACGACTGTACGTATATGCATTCGTCTCGAACTTGTTTATTCAGAGTACTTTACCCACATAGAGCTTTTAGTTTGCATTCAATTACCCGAGAACAGGACCGGAGGATGATATGAGGACCCTCGTATGCTAATTAGAGGGTTAGTCTGAGTTAATTGCTATCATGCATTTAACTAAATTGGTATCCAGACAGCTGATTACTGGGTCTTGTTACTGGGATCACAATGACATGACATGACGTTGTGGACTGTAAAATAAGATTTTGAGAAGTATTGTAAAGTAATGCACCGTATGTTGTGTTAGTAAAAGTTTTGTACCGATTTCCGTGGTACAATAAATCTCAACAGTAAAACCGATACAGTCACTTAAACTTTTCCAAACGAACCGTTTGCACGTCGATTCCCGAGAAAAAGTTCCAAGTAACTATAACTTTGCTTTCACTCATTTGTATCAATTTTGCTTAGAAGTTCTTTATTGGTTTGGTCAGAAAGGGCATTCTGCGGGTCACCCCCGTTATCCAAAACTTTGGATATAAATTTCGACACGCCCCGGGTCTGTGTTGTTTGTCTGACAATACTGCCGCTTGCCAACATAAATTACTCGCCAGAATTCGTCTAGTTGGTGAACTACACTGTGCCAATATTTAAATAGCTTTGGATTTGGATAGCCGCCTTTAGAAAAATATTTGTGAACACAACCAGACTTGCCCGTAACTTTGTTCACTAGTTTAGCATCATATTCTGTCATGTTACTGTATGACTAGTTTTATTACGACTACAAATTATATTTTGTTCATTACATTGCCTGCCAAAATCTGATTTCAGGCTCAAGGTTGAGTTTATTAAAGTTTTTTGTAAAACATTTTTCTCTTCAATAAACTGTTATCTCAATAGCAATCTAAACATTTTCAAATACTGAATCCAAAAGCTAAGTATTCAGAAAATATGCTGAAAATGTTTTTCTCTTTTTCCTAATACTTCGAATTTGATATGTTTCAAGACTTACCTATAAGTGGTTACATATAATACACAAATGTAAAGGTGAATTGATAGATTACACAAGAAGGTAGCGAATGATGATACCATAATACCTGTACTCGTCTTATACAATCTTCCAAGAAATAATCTTAGGTTGGACAACCCGCAGTTTTACTATGCAGTAAAACTAAGAAATTTATTGTTAGTAAGTAGCTGTTCACCAAACATACAGAATGCAATCAATTCAACAGTATGTAATACATACATCGTCTATATAATTCGTGGAGGATATTCCGAGTGGCTGCGCGCATTGAGAGAGGGCGAACGGCACTCGTAGCTCGTAGGCGCACGCTCGCCTCATTAAATTTTGTTTGAAAAGAGGGATGAACTCTACTCTGTATGGTCAGGAGTAGGGATAGACAGACATGGGAGTTTTAATGCTATTATTTATAAGCATGTGTTACTGGATAACACGAGCGTATTTATCTAACTCTTATTCGAGCTTAAGTGTCTCGGTGAAAAAAAAAACAGTACAGACAAAGAAGTTGAATGCTCGAAGTATACGACACCATAAAGCCACCAAACACTGAAAGCAAGAAGCCGTCAGCAAAACAAAAACACTAGTCATCATCATCGCTCACTTCTTGCCGTCATTTCCCCCATTTCCCTCCTGACCGTACCGTAACACGAGACCGCTTGAATAGTTCCAGACGGGGCACCGAGTGTAGAGCGACATACAAACATCGGGGCGACTCCATCAGTGGCGCCCATCTCGCGAGTAAACATACTCATACACACTCCGATATACATATAGCGGGTCAAAGCGCAAGACACAAAGGCGCCTTTTATGGCCCATAATGCTGACGGGTTTGGTGGCGGTCTGGGATAAAGACATACAGGGATGATATTTCATTAACTGATGAAATTTTGAGGGGATAGGACCTGTCGTTTTGAACAACTTAACTCACTGAACTGCCTTCTAGCTAGTTAGCTACTGCTACTTCTGTGAATATATCGATCGGACTGACTTCTTCATTACCGACGATCGCATTATCTTAGTGCAGTGATGTGACGACTCGAACTAATTCCTGGGATTAGCTCGTCCTTTGTCGTGGCTGGCAGTAATCGGTCCACAAGAGGTTAACCTAGACGTTGTGTATGGGCTTACACGTCACAGCTCATCTGTGGAGGGTACAATCGGAACTTGGGGGCATTCAAATGCTTTCAATACACGCGGCTCTGTCAGGCACTGACTGACGCAGTACAATAGATGCCAATCTACGAGAGAATTCGGCTTGGATGCTTGCATTTATGGACATCTGCACATTTGCACATCAATCCATTAGGGATTTGCGTGTCGAGTTATAGACATAGCTAGGATGCGGTATTGGAATCCTTGCGTTTACTGTTGCCTTGTTGTTTAAATATGAGGAATTGTGAAGTCTTACATGCGCATTGCTTATTGATAAACATTACGAAGACTTTCTTGATTAAGTTAGTTAACAAAATAAAACGTAAGCTTCTGCATCTACGTTTGGCCGTCATCATTAAATCGCAGTTAAAATGGCCGAAAGAGAATGAATGACGAATAAATGAGATGAGTGTTTTTGTTCCATAGTGGACGTAGACCGCAGCATCGGCAGGGGACCCGAAACATCAATTACCTACCCACCGTATTACTCGTACTGGCACACACAACCCAGTCTGCTCACAGCGAATTTAAAAGCAATATTGGTTTCGGCCAATGAATTGGTTCGCCGGCGAGATGGCTCGAGACCGCTGCCCACTGTTTTGCATATCGGCCGATTATATTGGACGGGGCGGCCGATTATTTTGGCTGAGTGTGGTGGTCTGTGCATCGCAAATGTGACGGCGGGGGTGTACCTAGGGGGGTGATCGGCCAGTTGATAAGCCGATAATTGTAGGTTGAGTGGCAGACCATTACCGGTGGTTATCTTCTTAACGATTTGTGGAATGTTAAGTGGTTTAAATGGTAAAACTAACCACTATCTTTTGTATTCGTCAGGTTTTAATTAAGGGTGGTTAGGTTCAGCTGGGTATCAAAGTCACAAGTGCTTTAAATTGTTGCTTAGCATTCGATTTCGAATAATTTTAACTACAATATATGGCCTAGTATTTTCATTCTTATTTTTTCCTACTTGCCCCTGATGTTCACAGTACGTCCCTGGACGCAAATGCGAGTCGATAGGAAGCCGGGTCGCCGATGCGTAAATAGACAAGTTGATGCAGTCATGAATACATTATGCATGACCGAATTGTTATGCTGTTTTTCGATGTAAAATTTGTTTTCCTTGTTATTGATGTTCTCACACCCCAACTGTCCCCAACGCTGCTGATGGCTCTCGTCTGGTAGTCAATTTGCAAAATTTATTTGCTTTTTCCGATAAGAAGCGGCTGATGTACAGTTAATCAGTGCTACTCTATACTTACTAACATATTTTTTTCCATTCATACCTGTCTCTGCTGATGTTATAGTAATTAAACTAACCAACTTCATCTGATTGTTTCAGTTTCATCGAGGAAGAAAAATATCATCGTCACCCAGAATGCACTACGGAAGAGTTTCCTGGGCTTGACGTACTACTTGGCTTGAAACACGTATAAAGATACCACTGAAGTCATGGACCGAAGAGTTCTTCTATTTTTGGCGGTGACTGCCTGCTTATGTAAGTTTAATTATACATAGCATCAGAACTAGAATATGGTGACCGTTAGGTCTAGTTAAATTAAAATTCCATTTTCTAGTGGGCATTGATATCCTTCACGTCACTCTTTTATTAGCAAACGTACAACATGGATTTACAGCAAACGGTTCACTCTGAATGAAAACATTTGAACACACATTTTCAAAAGTGGTAAATGGTTATCAGATTATAAAGCATACTTATTAATGTTGCGTCAGGAGTAATAAAGTCATATAATAAAGTACAATGATAAATAAATATCAGATGGAAATTTTAGAATGGTCATAAAAGTAACCCTTTTTACGCAGCCTCTTATCTCTTCTTTATGACATGCTAATATACATATCCTATAAAAATGTTACTGAACTTGAACCTTTATCATAAAATAAATCATAAGGCCACCTATAACCAAGTGTATGCGACAAAATATGCAGCCTTAGCTAAATATGTCTATCGAACGAAACTTCATAGGCGGAAGAAAAATGATAGGCGAGAGAATTTTTGAATAATGTAATTGAAAGACATACTCGGATCCCGTTTCGGAGTCCTTGATCCATATCTTAGGTGGACTATCTTGGCCCACTTGGCTGCAAATGGTGTGGAACTAACATGGATAAAACACGAGTCGGGGCGAACCTAAATTCTCCTCTTTCGAATGTGGAAATGCATTCTTTGGCGCCCGACTCGGCCAGGAACTCGTCGGTGTAATCGACTGAGTGAAACCGTAAGCTCTGTGCAAACCAAATTAACTGAAACAAACCTTTGTTTGGGAACGAAGTCTTTTTTAGGGTACCGTACCCGAAGGGTGCCAAACGGGACCCTATTACTAAGCCCACGCTGTCAGTCTGTCTGTCTGACCGTCAGCGGGTCCTAGCCTAGAGCACGAATCGTAATAGATGGTAATAGCTAGAAAGTTGAAATTTTCACAGAATGTGTATATCTGTTGCCGCAACAACAACAAATACGAGATATATTACAAATTAAAGGAGGTCCCCATACAAGAGACGTGTTTTTAATTTTCTTGTTTTGAGTGCAAGTTGTGTTGTACGATGGTACGGTACCCTTCTTGTGCGACTCCGACTCTAAGTTAAGAAATAAACACAGATCAAAGTCCATAAGCGGCAGCTACACACGAAACATGTGATCTGGATCACTGAAACTTAATTTAAAGAGATCTTGGCAACCTCTGATGTACAGATACTATGATACGGAGTTACAGTTAGGTATGTTTCCCTAAAATTCATAAATTTAATTTATTTATTCGTATGGCAGGAAGTCGTCGAGTCGCTCTTATAAACTTTTAAATAAATCTTGAAGTTTGCAGCCATTGAGCTGTTTCGTCAGCTAGACTGATTGATTAGTGATCGACAGTTGCATATTCGAGTTCAATAATATTTACAAAAGCACTCAGTCAGATATCGTGGAAATATAAATAAAATTGTTTGATCAATACACGAATCGACGATATCGGAAAGCAATGTTGCCCATGCATGTTTAATTCATTCGAACGTATTCCGAACGAAATCATTTCCACTTCATTGCCAATCTTCGTATTTAAAGGGCGATACATTCGTAAACACACCCAGTTATCAAGCCCTATGATGGTGGAGATGGACTCTTACAAGTCATTTAACAACAAATGGTTTCGAAGTAATGTGTTTTTTTATCACTAAATATTTATTTTTTCTTGCGTACGCGTACTTTCGAAGGTTGTCGTCGACTCCTGTGGAATACTGTGGAATAATCTTGATGGCTTTGTACGTTTATTTACGCAAAGAATATTCTTTTGAAGTGTGTTGCGAGTGTCGTTAGCGCTGAAACTCATCCAGACATACCAAACCAAAGAAGAAATATGGCATAGGCAAAATATGTAGGTGGATAGATATACCAAATTATTTCTTCTCAGTTTTTTGTACTCGTACTTTTCTAACGATTCTTTATTCAGAATCAGAATATAACAATCTGATTGTAACCTGTGGCTCCAAAAATTTAAATGTGTTTCAGTTTTCAAGTTTTTTCACTTTCCTATTTCAGGTAGTGAAATTTCTACCGATGGCAACCAGATCACTCAAACCGTGTACGGATTCCTCGACTTCACCACCACTATTGGCAACACTGTGATGGTGTTCTCACCAAACTCAGCACCACCACCAGGTCTAGTACTAACTAATAGCAAAGCATTTACAAATACTTTACAGCTAATACTAACAGGTCATAATGTTCTTTCAGAAACGCCTACTACCGAGAAACCATCGACAGAGAGCGTAATAGAGACAAGACCTCCGCCTCCAGCAGTGGCTGAAATTAAACCAGAGGCCATAAAACCCAGCAAACTGTCTGACAAAAAGGATAACACGAAGAAGTCACCACAGCCGGCAGTACTAGCTAGTGCTGTATCCATCATTTCATCGAATGAAGAAAAACCGAAAATAAAAGAACAAAAACAAGTCATCACAAAAGTAGACGTGGTAGTGGGACCATCGAAAATTGTAGAAAATAACTCTCCTAAGATTCCTCAGAACCCAGAGAAACAAAATGTTCAACCCAAGAAGAAGAATGAAATAAAAAGTGTCACCAACATTGTGAGCAGTAAAGTTGAAATAAAACAGGCACCGATTGTAAATACGAAATTGAGCAGTGTGGTTGAAATAAAATCTAGTGAAGACAATGAAGAAGAACCAGCCATCTTAATCACTAATAACAATATTGGCGAGCCAGAATACGATTTCTTGTCCCGACAACCCTCGGAATTTGTTGAAGAAACGTACAAGGTCATTAACCTCCGACCATCAAAGGCCCACCAACAAAAACCGAAAATACACAAAAACAGACCAACTCCTCCCCCAGCCAATGATGATGATGAACATCCAATAGGGTTAGTGACCACACTTGGTGGAACTATCGTCAGAGATGGCCTTACTACTGTCCACGAAACAAGCGTCATTGGGACATACATATCAGGAAAATACGCACAAGTATTGAACAGCAACTCTCGAGTGTTGCCAGCCTCCGGTTACAAACCCAAGGTTTCACCTTCTCCGACTCACAGAATTCTAAAAACACCAGCACCAGCCATTGTTAGGAGCAATAGGTACAATTTAGAACCGACTCCTTCAGCCGATGATGGTCTCGAAAGTCATAACAAGAATACAAGACGCCATGTAAGCAGTGGAAGCTCTTTCAAAAATCGCAACAGAAGTCAAAACAATAATGAGAATAATGACAACGATACTAATGCAAACCAGAGTAAAAAATACAAAAACAGAAATTCTGCATCTCAACGCACCCAAAGGTAAACTATTTATTTCTTTATTCATTCAGATACAAGTTAAAAACCTATACAAATACAACACATCTACTAACGAAATTAATACAATATATATATAAAGTATACATTTCAATATTTACGTATATGCACTATATTCAATCACACTGCAATACAACATTAAACAACACTCCTATCTATCTCTGATTTCAGCACTCGCTATGGCCGACCGAAAGCACCTCAATTGGCAACCGTCTCTGTTTTCAGTGAATCACCGGCTTCGTTTTCAAACAGGAGGAAAAGCAATCGCAATTCAGGGCCCAAAGCGACTGTCACACCCAACAACAGTGAGTCGAGACGCTTCAAACCCCGTGTCCATCCATCGCCAGTGGAGCAAGTCTCCCCTAGTGCTTCAACTAGCGTATACAAGTTTAAACTGAACAGGACCCCAGGATCTGGTCGCTGGCAGTATAAAACGAGCCCCAAGCCAAAAGTAACGATTCGGAAGACGAAGGACGACGAAGATACGACCACGCCCAACTCAAACCCACTTCTCGATGATGCCTCGAATGACATATCTGTGCAATCGCGTTCAGACAATGATTTGGAGCTGTCTGGCTCGCACAGCGGACCCGGCTCGCTGCTCGAAAATGACACCGACGATAACTCCATCGAAAAACCGCCGCCAGTTGAGACACTCAAAGTTGAAATCTCAACACCAGCCGACTTCAAAGATGTGTACTACGAAATTGCTACCCTAAGGTCTCCTTATACTTTCCAGGTACTTACTGCAGGAAACTGTTTATTCTATTCTATCTATATGTCGTAGCCATATCGTCAAATTAGGCCACATCATGAAATGGCCAGTCATTTCCTTATATGGCCAAGCCATTACTGGCCATATCATGATATGGCTGGTTTTAATAAATTCAATTGGCAATTGCATATTTATTAATATAGTATGGATTCTAATAGATTCACTTCATTTTATTATTGCTGATTGATACGATTCTATTTCTTTTTGGTATTAGAGCTCTTCACTTTTTATTTGATTGAACTGAATTAATTGTAGAATATGATGAGCTTAAAAGTAACCGGGTTGTTATTATTGTAATGTCTGTGCCGCCGCCTCCGTCTCTGTCTTGTCTTGTGAAGGCCTGCGCCCCGTCGTCGATTTTCAGGATCTCATTGCAAAAATGTTGTTAAACAGTTACATACAAAGTAGATGTTTCTTCCAATGCGTAGAGATGTTGATTCTTAGTGTAAGTGATCGGACATGAACAAACTTCTGATATACGACTGTTTGTCAAATTGAAATAAACAAATGTGTAAATGTCTTTTTAAGAGCATTTTTTATTCAGCACTACGTGATGTTTTTTTTGTATTATACAAGTCAAACTAACACGAAGACTATTCGGGGGCTTCGCTGCTCTCGCCCCCTTAGTCTTCGCCTAAGCTACCGCAGTATTTTCCCGAAAAGATTTCATCGTTTCATCATATTTCACAGTTGGCCATTTCATGATAGGTATGGCCAATGCGACGATATGACTAGGAAAATATAAACACACTTTAGATTTCGTGATATGATGATGATGATGAATGATGTCTCCATTTTTGACCATATAACTTTTCTTATTCCAGGTTGGACGAGTGAAAAACACCCGCATCATAACAGTCACAACCACAATAGAAAAACGGATCGAGCCCACGTTCCTGCCTAGTTCAATAAATTCTCTCAACGAACCGTTGTCAGAAAACATATTAGCAACCGCTTCTCCTTACGGGAAAGATCACAACTTATTGGACTCCAGCATTGCCACGCTACCCCCAATTACTCTGTCCTCCGACATGGAAACACCCCCGCTTGAAACTTACACCGAGACTTTCAGCACGACGCAAGATATGTTGAAAACTCACATCCTACCTGTTGTTAGAGAGGGCAGCAATTTAACCAGCAGTTTAACATTCATACAGACTTACCACATTACGAGATTCGTAACAGCGACCAAAACTTTGCCTCCCATGGACTTCTATCAGTTCATTCCGAGTAAAACCCTGAAGGAATTCAACAGTAAACTCGACGAAGCGGGCTCGGAACTGCACTTGGAGTTAGACTTCGGAGACAGCAATGAGGAAGAAGACGGGATACTGAAACGCGTGTTCCCTCCTGACTTGGACTTGGCTAACATTGGCTCCGACTTTGACCTTACTGAGGTGGATAAGAACCGCGTGCCGGACAACCACTTGAGACTCAAGAAGGCTCATGGCCAGAGTAATAAGAACCAAGTTTCAGAAGCACCCGCTCCGGCCACCCCAGCTCTAACTCCGGAACAAGCGCAGCAGCTCGCTCTACTCAGGCTGCTCAACCCGGCAGCCGCAGCGCAGATTCCCAACGTCGTCACAACATCTAAGCCCGTCATCAAATACGAAACTGTATACGATACCCATGTGATTCCGTTCTTCAACGGAAAGAGCACGCTGTCCAGCACAATCTCGCGGCCCGTGGCAACTCTCACAAAAACGGAATACGAGATCGGAACCAGCAGCCTGCCAGCGCTACCGCAACCTCTCAACCCGCTGTTCCCGCAACAATTCCAACTAACTTCAACACCAGTCGTTATCAACACACAAGTTCTGGAGACTGAGAGTCAAGTTTTGAAATTAACTTTCGGCGCGAAGACATTGTATACCACGCTGTTCAGTACTAAGCTCGTGCCGACGGCGCTGACGTCATACGTGACATCATCAGTCGCGGTGCAGCCCAGCGCCGCCTTCCCGGGCTTCTTCCCGCAACAGTTTGCGCCATTCCCCTACGTGGGGTAAATAACTAGCAGTGTTAGAAAAATTGTGATACTAGACACTCGTGAATCGCAAAGGACTTCAGTGTTTTGAGACGGGAGAACTTTCCGCCGGGAGAGAAACTTTGCAACAGGAGTGCGTTGTTGTTGTTGTGTACTGAAGGTGATAAACTATATTGCGAGTGGTGAACAGTGTTTACTACTACAACGGAACGCCGCGATTTATAGCCTTTGTGAAACTCGAAAACTCTAAAGTTGTATTTCTTCTAAAGTTGCCCGTGTGTCCGCCAAGCGATATGAGTTATGAATCCGTGGAGAATAGATCCGAATACGTTATCGTGATGTCACATTTCAAAATTTTGTGTTCTCAATGTAAATATTGTTATTTATACTATTACTTAATACTCATTATTGTACATAATTGTAATAAAATACTTAATTACTACGAGTATTGTATATTTTAAAAGTTAAGCTAGTGGCACAGTGGTAGTAGTGTACTCACAATAAAGTTGTTACAATGTAATAATTAGTTAAGTCCTTTAGGTATATCCTTTTTACACATTTTGTACATCTTCTGCTTAATTTGTATTTTACGTACCTAATAAAAGTATGAGAAATAAATTTCAATTCCATTCAATACCTACATAAAATGAGTAGATACTTATCATATTTTTTTCCTGAAATAATAATCAATATCTGGGAACCGAGCTTAGCTCGGTGGTTGGTGGTACAAACATAATAAAATATTATATTTCATATTCATCAGACTGCTTTATCATCAATCAATATGCTGCTCTGTATTTAAACAGCTGCAAACGAGAAGCAAACAGGCATTTTGCTTTCCTTATGAGTTTTACGCACAGATATTCTATCTTTCAAGTGCCTGTTTGCTTTAAAGCTTGCTTTAAAGCAATGAAGATGAATAGCAGTTTATGAAAATAAAATTCGACCTTATTTGAACGAAACTTTTTTGTGTGAATACTCAAAAACGTGTCACGTGATATGAAGTCGCAAGTACGAGTAAGAGGTTAATAGACTCAAGAACGAAGATATCTATTCGATTCTCAGGAACTCTCGCAAAACATATCGTAGATTGATGTTAACCCTGTTTAGGATAGGTATGATTTCTCAAATATCCAGCGTCATTGAGATCGACGAGTGTATCACCAGAGCTCAGTGACACCAGCCACTGACTAACAGACGGACGAACAGCGAAGGCTTAGTAATAGCACAGAATAACAATAGTACGTAATAGCGCGTAATAGGCTTTCGTTTGGCACCTTTCTGGTAAAAGTAAAAAACTTTGCCCATTAATGTCCCCCCGAGGGGCGCAGGCCTCTACCCGGATACGAGTAAGATTGAGCCATACTCCACCACACTGGCTCAATTCGGGTTGGTGCATAGAACCACAGGGTGCTCATCCCATACAAATCAGAATTAGTAACCCTTCGTAAAAATGAGATGGCGTGAGGAGTAAGATTTTTACTTTAAACGCCATGGTTTCAGTTAACATACTTCTAGGTGGCGCTAATCTAATAAATCCTATATATCTTAGTGCCATCTCGAGGTATTTGCAATTTTTCGATGGTGCTGCACCAAGCGATAATGGCCTCGAACTAAAGAAGCTTTCGTAGCATCTCAGTTTACGCCGGTGTCATATTTGTTCTAGACGGTCTTACTGTATTAGTAAAATATTATAAGTATACCTATCTCGGATACAACCAAATAGCGATGTGCTGGGACCTTAACCGAAACACGGAAGTCCGATGTGTAGCCTTCAGGTACGGAACCCTAAAAAGCAATATTCCTTTGTCAGTAAATCGTCCGTCGCCAGTGGAGAATCAACTGCAGTCGGCAGAAAGACTTGCAGACGTCGGCAGCTGCTGCGGCAACACTAGTCACAATCTTGTTTCCTATTTTATCCCGTGTAAATTGAATTAGGACGTCGCGGGAACCTCTCTCTCGGTGAAAATAACATTGTTTTCTATCTTAAAAACAGCGTGGAGCAGATGAAAATCCTCCTTATATTTGCTTTTC
Source organism: Argyresthia albistria (assembly GCA_963457715.1). Taxonomy (NCBI): domain Eukaryota; kingdom Metazoa; phylum Arthropoda; class Insecta; order Lepidoptera; family Argyresthiidae; genus Argyresthia; species Argyresthia albistria. Next base: position 3,925,307 of record OY735253.1, read on the forward strand.
AGTGGAACCAGAGGCTGAGATGAAATATTAAATTAATAACAGTATTTACTGGACGAGAAACTGTTATTTTGCCAAGATTGTTATATCAAAATTGTTGGGAGGCTGGAAATAATTTTCTAGGAAGCTTATATTACGCTGCAGCAATTCAACCGCTAAAAGTCGATATTCTGATAGTGATTGCTTTTACCTTTGACAATTTCTTCGAAATTATGGGCGCGAGCAAATTTTTTTGTAAATCAATTATCTCGAGTATGTAGTTTCATTTATACCCAATAATAACAGGCAACTTGACAGCTTCATAAAATCCAAATAATAAATCTCTAAGTGCTGATAGCAGTGATGGCGATGAAAACTCTTCTGTTAGTTCAACTAACTGAATAAACAATTTAGATTCTTTCCGATTGTGTTGGTAACATCCCTAGTCTTTAAAAAGTGGATTTTATGACGTTTTAGGTTAGCTGTCAAGTTGTCTGTTATATTGGATAGGGTATAGGGTCTCACAGGCAGTACCTATAGTATGCCTATCACCGACAAGTGTTTATAAGTGTCATGACAAGTTACTGTTAAAGCTAATAATACGCTAATCGTAAACTCGTAAGCCGCCCCGCCCCGCCCCGTTCTGTTGCTCTCTAAACACGACAGGGGGGCACGGTAGTGCCCCCGCCAAGTCAAGCGCGAAGCAAACGCTTCCGTGCCATTCTTTACTTGAACCATTTCGCCGCATTTTCAGGCCCCTATTTGAGAACCTCTGGATAAGCCAGAAAGCAGAAATTTTCGTCATCCAGTAAGCTATAATCACATACTTATAATCCAAAATTTCAAGTCGTAGGACATTTAGTTCCGAAATTAAGCGAGTATACAAAGGAATTCTATTTTAAGCAAATTAGTATGTAAAAATAACTTTGCCATGACATATTTTTTATTGACATTGAGAGTTACAACCGATATAACATAGGTATTTACAACAGATATAACATTACGTGTAAAAAAAATGTAATAATAAAGAAATCGCAGTAAGGAATCTTAGACTTGGCACGACTTTGTCTAGATTTCATTACTTTTTAGAGATAAACAAGCAGCTCCATCGAGAATTGGCTAGTTTTTACAGAATGTTTTTGGCGGGATAACATTATTCACAACACGCTCCTTATTGTTGTCTTCAAGTTTATAATGCAATTTAAACTTAGAAGGCAATTTCACAGTAAAAGCAATCAAATCATGTTACTTAGCAGTGAAAAATATCAAATTTATTCCGGAGGGTAATATTTCACGTAGTCAGAAGGTTTATTTCCCATGATATCATAATTAAGCCTGCTCTGCTCCTCATCTTAGTACAGTTGGCCGTAAATCAAGCTTGGTGCGTTTGTTGAGTAATCCCAGTTACAACTTTCTAATGAGGATGTACAAGATTTAGGTGTCGGTGACAGTACCTGCCAGCAAGGGCGTGGAGTGGGGGTAAACAGTACCTGCCAGCAAGGGCGTGGAGTGGGGGTAAACAAAAAGGCCTCAAGTTATGAAACTAAGATTAATGTAAGCTGTTTTGCTCTAACTTAATAAATATACCTTAGTCTTTGAAATTTCTTTCGTTCTTTGTGAAATAAGACTTGTAATTTGCGAGGGCATCGTTAACGCAGAACCAGAAGTCGAGGAAATTATGTTTCCTGTGTTGTGTATTTTTCTTGCAAATGACTTTTCTTGTTTTGTGTACATAATCATGAAAGAAACAAGCTTTTTGCTGCAGGAGAAAAGAACATCATAATTAATTAAATACGTGAATGAAATGCGAAGGAAGACACATGACATTTCCTGCTCTATAGACAAGTTTATGAGTGTGGGGTAGGTGGCAGGTGGGGGTGTTAGCTTGATAAAGTATTCCACTTTTCGGTTGCGCAGAAAAGCAATCTCATTTCCGATAGTACCCGATCGTTTAATTATACTTTGAACTTTATTTGCAAGTATAAATATAATTTACTCTATGGTAGCTCTATTTTTATACCTACCAAGATTTTTACTCAAAGACTTGAGCCGGCGCAGACCAAGAGAGGACCCAGAGGGCTGTTTACTACATATTATCATGTCACAGTGTACACAATATACTCCACAGTATGTTACACCCTGTTATAGCAAGCATATGGAATATCCCTACCAGTTTGGAATTTGGTATCCAGTAGTAATATCCATACCGTTCTGACATTTCCGATTTTTTATCGAATCAACTCGAAGTCTAGATAAATTGAGAGATTTTTCAGGCTAATCCGAGCTTTGAATCCATTGGCTATCACATTCGGGCCATCCTCTTCTGCAGACTTAATAGATTCATCGACTGAATGAGTTCATATTTTCATTCCGCAGAAATGCAATCTCTAACGATATGGCTTCGCCTGGATTAAAATACACGGTCAAGAGCGAGCAGGACTCGCGGACCAAGGGCTCCTATCACACTTGGAGATTTTTACCTTGTAACCAGTGTAATTAGGTTGCTATATAAAAAATAAGTATGATGTGATCCATGTAAACAAAATTACATAATTTTGCAGAAAGACTGAAATAAGCAGTTTTCAGATTTTTCCCTTTACTTGCTCTAAAACCTTGCTTTGTGCCAAATTTCATGATTGTAGGCCAACGGGAAGTACCCTATAGGTTTTGGGTCCATTGCGATTACTATATATGAAAATCCAACAATTTTACAGCATAAACGGTCGTAGCGTTCGATTGCATTGACCTAGGACTAGAAGGTTGATTTTTTCACAACTATATATGTGACCACAGATCCTAAGAATTGATATAAACTTCAGATTGATACTTGGAGGAATAAGATTGTGATACGTCCACGTGTTCTTGACATAAAAGGGTCTTGACACACGGACAGACGAGACGGATGGAAAGACGGACAACGAAGTGATCCTGTAAGGGTTCCCTTTTTTCCTTATAAGGATCGGAACCCTAAAAAACACGGTAGACAACTTCTGAGAAATGGTGCTGTTCCAATTAGCTTCGTATACCTAAGCATTAGTTTTCATATATAAGCTGCTAAAGTATTTGAAAGCAACTGCAAAGAGCATGTTTAAATTGGCCACTTATTAAAATTATAATGAGCTCAATTTCCTTACTTCCATCGATCTACCTATATGAAAAGGTTTCGCGTCAGAAAGAAGTCTTGATCATCTGATAGGTACACATTCACGTACAAACGAGAGTGTTTCAAAATAGATAAAAAAAAGTCTGGTATTAAAAATCGGCTAGGTATGAATGATGGAGTTAGATAAAATCCGCTTACTATCGTCATCGGATCCGCCGAGTGATTACATTTTGCGTTTTAATAGCACAACTGCAGTGGCTGCAGACGGATAACTGTCTAGCAGAGGCTACATTATTTTTTCAACCTCTATGAAAACCTTTGGACGTTATACCCTGGTTGACACGCGGACAATGTATTTGAAGCGTCAAGGCTATTGGCGATGGGTAAACTGGCAATAAAATTCTGGCAATGCACCCCCGTGACCTGTGAAACCTGAAAATTAACCCATAGATTCTTGTAGAGATAGCTACTGAAAATCCCGCGCATTGATCTCCAGTTTCTGAAAGTATGGTCAAATTTGACAGGTGATTAATCGAAGATTAATTCAAAATAGGCGCCACGTGATGGATTAAAAAAGTTTACAAGAGTTTAAATTGTCACAGATAATTTTCCATCCAGAAATTGGACAATGTTTTAGAACTTTATTGGTTACCGACTCGGTATATGGTACGGTCAGTAGATACGGTGGCGGTGACGGTAAGAACGGTCCGGGGGAAAGCTGAAAATGCATATTTCTGGTGACCTCTTCGACATTTTGAAGTGGGTTAAAAAAAATGGGTTTTGAGCTGTCAAAATTAAATTAACTCACTCAAGTATAATTTCATTACACTCAATTAAAAAGGGCAACTCTACCTTCGCGTCTGACCGATGGCGTCATCAGATATTAATGTGGATACGGATACCATCCAGGCCTACAAAACAATAATAACTAAATCATTGTGTCCAACTCCGCTATCTCCGATAGCATCAGATAGCCATCCACAGATAAAGTGAGTAAGTGATAATAATTAATTGAATAATCCGAGTCGTCCATACGTGCAACTAGATGTTTCTTTGTTTGTGTTCTGCATAAAATTGGTTTAATTATGGCTAAAAGTAACAAGTCTCTGTATAGTTTGATTATTGCAGTTTTTATATCAAGTAAGTACCTAAATAATTAATATATAGCACTAGATAAACATAGTTACCGAGCTACAGCTAGAGCTTCACGAGCACAAAATCTGTATATATCAGCAAGTATTAGTTACAAGTCGTGTTTATTATTAAATTATTATCAGAATAATACCTGCTGGATTTAAACCACTCGTTTATCAATAATAGTACCTAATAGTACACTATTAGGTACTATTAGCTACAGCGTATCTGTGTATGAGGAGAAAACCTCTATTAGCTGATAGGAGACAATACGCACGACTTAATTCGAAAATAATCACTGCACTTGCGTTTACCTTAGAATGGGTGCTTTTAAAATATGCCGAGTAGATATGACAAGTCAAGTCAAGGGAAGTTTTTTTGTACATTTTTTAAATCCCTACTTGGCTTTAGTATGCACCTTGTCATCACCCTTAAATAGGTGTTAACAGGGTAAATTCCACCAAATATCTTTAAGGGAATTGACCCTGAAAACGCCCATTTACAGGTGGATCGCCTATCTATACCAACTACTACTAAGTATAAGAAATATTTCCCAGGCATATTCGTAGCGGTGCAAGCGCAAGACCGCAGATGTTTCCAGTTTACCTGGCTCGGCCCGCGCTACACCAACGAGAGCGTGTTCCTGAACGCGACCTGCGCAGACGCGACCAGACTCTCTGGAGGGGTGCCATGCTTCGAGCCGCTCGTCGCCTCATGTCAGTTTTGTCCTAGCACCTTTAAACTCATTACCTATGGCTTGGTCGAACGGGCGAAACACTCGTAGTGTTGTTTGCCTAATCGGTTAAGTTAAGACACAAGCGGGCCAAACTAACAATAGCGAACAATAGATGTGCGAGCGACAGGGTTAACATTATGTCCTTGACTTGGTGAAGGTTTCCTCAGAGAATTCAATTTGAGCGCAATATTTGACAATATTATCTTGAGATATGTTGAGTTGAGGGTTAATCAAGTGGAGGAAACGACTAACTGACTAATGCCCGGTTTCCCGGGCGCTGTTTAAGGTAACAAAATGTTTAAATGAGCCTCACGGCCGGTTTCTCGTAGATTTTAATTTGCCGAATCAGTCAGCACTTTGTCACAATTAACAATCTGTTGACAAGCTTTGAGTTTCTATTTCTAGAATGCAAATGATTGGAAATTTAGGTAATCTACTTGACTCACAGAAAATGCTTTCAGAAACCCAAAAAGGCTCGAATCGGCAATTAATTGGAGATATTGACAAACTGCTGACAGTCTGTCAGTTGAATCTTCCAACAACCCAAACTACATTTAAACGGAGTTAAACAATCTGTCGCGTAATTTTAGGAAAAAAAGTGTAAGTACGAGTTACCGGGTGTCAGTCAATCACTTGCCGCTATTATTCAAAATAGCGGCACTTGATTGGCCGAAACTGATTTAACCAACCTGTTAACTCAATCAGCGCCCAGGAAACCGGGTGTAAGTTGGTTTAATTTCATTAATTATGACAAAATACGAGGGCGACTATTTTAGGCTTTTACAATGCATGGATGTTTTGGCACTTTGATGACACTGACAGGGGGCGCCACTGCAACATTGATCGATTGAATGATTGGATTGATTGCGTTAGTGCCGACCCTTGGCCACGTGCCAAAACATCCATGTAGCACTGTAATTCCCGGTTTCTCGTAGATCTTTTTTCCTCAAAATTGGGCGACAGATTGTCAAACTCCGTTTAAATGTAGTTTGGGTTGCTGGAAGATTCAACGACAGACTGTCAGCAGTTTGTCAAGATCTCTAATTCAAACCGCAGATCAGTGAAACTCTTTGTTCCTCCTTCCTCCAAGTATTCAACAAACTTTCAATGTCAACAACTCAAAACCAAACCTTCACAGGATGAAGATGATAGATTCCCCTCTGTGCGATAGGTGTGGTATAGAAGATCAGACATTAGACCACATTATATTCAATTGCACGTCCTTCAGTATACAACGCCAATTGCTGCTGGACAAGCTACTAGACATCTTTACAAAGGCCGGGTGTATCCCGCGCTCCACCCAGCAGTTACTGCAATTTGAAGAAACATACATTCCCCTATTTGAATATATTCACAATACTCTTGAGGATATTTGATCATCATCATTCGAAATCAAACCTGGATTTGAACCTGGACTGTAAAACCCTATAATGATATAGACACCACAAATGAGACACGTCAGATATAAAGATTGACTGAAAATCACATCAGATATTATTACAAATTGGACTGGAAAATTACCAAGATAGAAGACAACAGACTGGAAATGCTGATGGGCAGCGCAGCAGCACAGAGAGAGACCCATCAGTATTTGTAAACCTCTGCATGAAGTCAAGATTTAAAGAAGAATTGGCTGTATGGTGTCACAACCTTTGCCTGTCCAATGAAGAGACGAAGGAATTTAAAAAAAAAACAACGTGAATTTGACAAAGCTATGTGCTAGAGGGAAACAGTGACTGAATGAATATGAGCGAATGGGCTAGGTTACCCTCAGAGGTTACCACATACAATATAAAATCAGCCGTCAACCTATTTTTCTAATCATTTGCGTTCTAGAAACTCAAAGTTTGTCAACAGATTGTTAATTGTGACAAACTGCTGACTGATACGTCAACCTAAAATCGTACGAGAAACCGGCCGTAAGTGCCTCAGTAAAGTGCTTAGAGCACAGACAAGGCGTCACAGTCTGCACAAGAGATACACTAATATATGTACACATCTACATATAACTTTTGTAACAAGAACGAGAAATTCAAACCTGTGGTGCAGGTAGCACTTAGATACAGTGGAGAGCGCATAGATACATTTTCCTTTGAAACACAACTCACCAATTTACGGGCGGCGCGCGGCGGCGGGGGACGAGGTAAGAGAGCTGTGATTGGTCAGCCGCTGCAAAACTGTCTGGCGGCCCGTCATCGTACATAGGTTGCATATGCGAACGTTTGTTGAATACAACAAACATTTGGCGAGCCGCATTCCCCCGCAGGCGCAGTCAGTTGGATATAGTCTCTGCTGTGGCGTAACGACTGAATACCGCGGCTTCGGGGCTGCAATACCCACAATAGGCAAAACACTTTTGGTCGTATTCAATTGGTGATAGTCAATTTATTTAATACAGATACCTACTTCCAGTTTTAAAATAATTATTAGCCACAGCAACCGGATTTGCAGCAGCAGCAGCCCTGCCCATTGCGTCTCTTCTTCATCTGAGTCAGCAGGGCGCATGTGCCGAGGCGCCCTCCGATGCAAGATCCCGTTTTCAAGTTTTTCATGTTATTCAAAATCTTCCAACGCGTGCAACATACCCCCAGCTGCCCTGCCCTGCTTTTCCTGATTGTATTTAAACTAGGTAAACATGGCCGGGGCAGATGCGGCAGAATACATCGTAAACGGGACAGATCGCTGCGGGAACCTCCTGATGGGTGACAAGGACACGCGTCGCAGTTCATGTTCATTTTTCGTTTACAGCCGCATGCATTTTGTGCTGTTAGAACTGTTGTTCTCTGCTGTTTGATATGTGTTGGTGATTTTTGGGGCTTAGAAGTCCGATTGAAAACTTTCCAACGCTGTTCCTTCGGACAACAAATGTTTGGCGCCATGTTAACCAAATACTTTTTACGACCCAGCCTTGACCTCATCTGAGCGAATCGGCAGAAGGCTGTCCAGCGGCTGCTTGGTTTTGACTCACAATAAGACAATTTATATGAGGAGTCTCCTCGCCGCAGCTTAGTCATTTTGTAGTCAATCTTCTTACAATTTTTACAACAAGGTGATAAGGGAGGACTACAAATCGACAGAGATTTCTTTCGGGTAGGTGTCCAGAACTCTTTCCAGCGTTGTCCCTTGCCAGAAGAACTCGTTGGCGTTTGGTAAGATCTTCTGACACTTCTTTTACAGCAGGGTAAAACTGCGAAAAATCGTGAGGTCTTGTGAGTGGCATTAGATGATAGATAGCTTGTAGAACCTCTACAACAGCATGGATTGATACATGATCTCTTCCAACAAGAGGCTGTCTGGTGTGTGGAGTTTCTTGTTCCAGGGTGGAAAAAAGGCGTCGTGTCGTTGATTGGTTATTTGGTTATTCTTTAAGTTTGTGGCTGACAGGCTTTGCTTGGTGGTAGTTCCGTAGAGTTGGTACTGGTAAAATGGCCATATTCACTCTAGCGGCGGCGGTGAAAATTTCTGTAATAAGTAGGTAAAAATTAGGTAGGTGCGTAGGTACCTACATTATGAAAATTGGCGAACTGACGCCATGATATGATCCTTTTAGACCAAAGAGTATGTAAACTTACTGCTTTAGACCGCAGACTTATAGGGATACCTTTATATACTCTTTGCATAATACTAACTACGCAAAATACCAACTCTACGCTAAACACCAACTACGCAAAACACCAACTACGCATAACGCCAACATGAACAAGAAAAATACCAACTACTCAAAATACAAGTTCAGTTTGCGTGAGATGAAGGTTTCCTCACCATGTGCTCCTATGATCCCACGAGTTGTTATTGTTTTGTGTGATTGTCGATTATGAACTGCAACAATTCGTTTCAGATGACGGATCATGGCCCAACATTGAATACATCTGGCAGAACCATAGGGAGCAAGCCTCATGCCTGCTCGCCGACAACGATGTCTGTGCCCAGTACACATACTTCTTCAATGGAATCGGTGTGTGTATACGTCCTCCATCGTGATATTATTTCTACATAAGGCTTGAACAGTCGCCAATGACCTTGAGCATTCAAACATTTTTATAAATCATCTGCATTTGTCGATATCTCATTGTACTTCTAGAAAACTCAGCCACAGCCTTAGGCAAAAACAGCCTTTAGCAAAACACAAATCGCTCGGATCGGTTTGTCACTAGCTTGTTTATCACGAGTCTCAGCGTGACTTCGCTTTCCCATAAACGTAATTTTATTAATTTTGCTCGATAGAAAAGTCTCCTGAAGTTCCCAGAAAATCTGTGACAATGTTTTATTTTACAATTTCGCACCGCATCTGAATTTGTGTTCTTGTTTTTTTTTTCTATTTATCTAATCATTATAAAAATGGCACAGTATGTTCCTCAGTTAGACTTGCTTGGTTTAACCTTTTTTTATTTAATTTCCTCTAAAAATAAGTTAAGGATGAAATTCTAAGTTCTGATTGCCTCGGGCCCGCCCTTATTAACTTTTTATCAAAGGCTAAGTGCTAGATTAGATACCTACTAATCGGTCGGTTTTTTCGGCCAATATGAACTATCTACACCTGTACCATCGTGGCCTAAAATAAAAACTTGAAAACCTTGAAAAACTAACTTGAACTTATAATATAACACCCTCTGATCCACCAGCTGAAAACTCCACCTACATGTGCACGCGGGCAGTAGACTCCACGGACCAGGCTCTCACAAGCGGATGCTACCACCAGGTCAACGGGAGCTGGTCAACTAGACTCTGTCTCTGCAGATCGATACCTGGAGGAGTGCCGTGTAATAGCGCTGCCACGATGTTTCCGACAATCGTGTTTAGCCTTGCGTGTATGATGGCGTTAGCGGTGTGTGGGACAAAATAAGAGGGGTGGTGTAAAAAATATTTATTTAAAAAATGTACTATTATAATTAATTTTATTTCTGTAATAAAACACCTACAACAGCCCTACATTTCAACAGATTTTTGTAGATGACTGTATGTATGTGTAATATTGTAAAAACCGCAAGATTACAATCTAACGAAAAAAACCGTTATAATAAATAAACAAGATTGATATGTAAGGATAGCATTTCATAATTCATAATTTCATAATTTCTTTATTGCACACAAAAAAAAGTTAACAAAATAACAGAATGATATAGTGTACAATGGCGAGCTTATCTCTTGGGTAGACCAGTTATGCTCTTTTTGGTAGATACTTACATATGTCAACCTAACACGAAGGATAGGTAAATATTTGATTGATAGTTATTCGTCATTTTTGTTTATTTACTAACGCGTTATATTATATGAAGTTCGGTACAGTTCACAATTTATCGACAGATTACATACAACCGTTAGATTGCAATCTCGCCGTTTTCACAATTTTACAGTGACATGTACAACACCACTCGATTCTTTTTCCGAGCTTTTTCCCATATTGTTATGTGTAGCGGTGTAGGGAAGACAATATTGTTTTGCCCAAGTTTTGCCCCTCAGGGAAAATCAAAGAAAAAGGTTGTTTTTTTTTTTTTGAAATATTATACCTTTATGTATAATTGAAACATAAAGTAAAACTTTAAAATAACCGACTTCCACAAACCCTATTTTATTAGAGGAAACCAATGTCAGTGCTTTTTTGAGTTTTTGAGTTTTACAAACGGTAGCCCCCTATTCCCCCCCCCCCCTGAGGTATTAGTTTCGTCAAATCCCATCTTAGTGCTACCTTACGCTAAAGCACAGATTTATCTGTGCGCTAAAGGAACCCCTGTACAAAGTTTCATGGCTCTAAGTCCACCGGTTTAGGCTATGCGTTGCCCGTCAGCCATTGTATTTGTACCTAGTATTGAGCATTTCTGGCGGCCATGTGTGGTCCTCATCATCAGTTCCGCATCACAATATTATGCTTACCATGAGTATATGCACGAGTTATTATGAAAAACACAAAAATCACTATTTAGGTCTGCCTATAATATTTGAACAGTTCCCTCGATTACTCCAGGATCTCATCATCAGATCCTGACCTGGTGTCAATGGGACCAATGGGAAGGTAAATCCTTTCAAACAAAAAAATAATTTTCCAAACCCGTCCATCCGTCTAGTTATTGTTCTAGGCGTAATCGGTATACATACATTAAAAAAAACCGACAAATTGTAAACCTCCTCCTTTTGTGAAGTCGGTTAAAAATACTATAAATTCATCATTTTTTGATGATTGATGAAAATATATCCAATACATGAGCTAAACGCAATCTTTGAAGCAGTAACAGAACGCATGAATCCATAGTTAGTTGGGGTATTGACAGTTGCGTTGACGTGTCTTTCTCGCCGGCGCGCAGTGTTGCCGTTTTGGCATTTTTAATGCTAAATTTGGCATAATGTTACCCAATTTAGCATGTTAAATTTAAACATAGCAATTAGCATATTGCATTATTTTAGCATTTGTTCAATTGGGGAAATCCCGACCATCACACAGCGTTTTTTTTTACCCAAAAAAGTCACATCCTCTTTTTATTGTATATTTCTACTCATTAGTTCATTTTACTAACGCAAGAGTAGAACACCCACGTGTTATTTTTTTTATAGTTGAATTTAAAAAAAAAAAACTAAAAGTTTTCGATATTTTCGAGGTTAGAATATTAAAAATAATTCGTATGCAATGACTTTTGATTTATGTATACTTTACCCTCAGGTATTGTTCGAAATAGAAGATTTAGATATTGTATTTTGATTAAATAATACTTTAAATTCAATTGGCATTTTATTTAGCACTTTAAAAATTGTACTTAACATTTAAAGCATTTTTCGGGTGAAAAGTTAGCATTTTTCTAAAATATAAAACGGCGGCAACACTGCTCGCCAGAAGTAAGTCAATCAAACTCAACAGAAAAACTGCATTTGTGGCGATATTCGCCTTTTTCCTTAGTTGTAGGACTAATAAAGATAGAAAATGTATTCCGTACTGACTAGGGGTAACGCTATCCTGACCTACACGTTAAGCGTCCTAGCGTGCTTAACGTTCCTGTGTTTCCTATCCACGCTCACTGTGGATTACAGGACCAATGCTCAAATGAACACAGTGAAAGTCGTCGTGTAAGTATACTATTAACCATTATTACTTCGCTAATCAGCCAGGTTCTCTTTGCACACCTATCTAGGCTTAATTTAATGAATTTTTGTGTCAGTGGGGTCAATGGTTTATTTATATTCACAAAGGCTTCTCCCCTTTCTCTTTGGGTTATGATATCAGAATATCAGGTCAGAGTGTCGATAAGGTGAATATCTATGACTCTTTCATCCACCACACACTTAATAACTATCTTCTTATACTTTTACAGTAAGAATGTACCAGACTATGGTGCATCTAGAGAAAGAAATGATCTAGGATTCCTAACCTTTGATCTGAAGACTGATCTGTCCCACCTGTTCAACTGGAATGTCAAGCAACTGTTCCTGTATCTAACTGCTGAGTACATCACCCCCAATAATGAACTAAACCAGGTTGTGTTATGGGATAAGATTATCTTGCGTGGTGAGAACGCTATCCTTGACTTCAAGAACATGAACACAAAGTACTACTTTTGGGATGATGGCAACGGTCTCAAGTGAGTTTTATATTTGTGTTAAAGGTTGTTTGGGAGCCTACAACATCCCATTATTCATCCCACTATCTGATTCTAAAGGTCCCTCCCTCCACTTTTCTTTGGTTTATGTGTCTAAAAAAAGTTTTAGATTTGACAACTTCACATTGTAAGATTTTCTTCTCAATGTTCAGTGACAATAAGTAGAATTACCCAATACACAATGCTCCATCTCTGCCTTTTCATCAATTACATCATTATTGTAAATGACACTATGGTTGTAGAATCTTAATTTCATAATTTCTTTATTGTACACAAACAGTTACATAGGACAGTATAAAACATAGAAAATGTGTACAAAGGCGAGCTTAATCTTCTATTAATGTAGAGTATAAACATGTCTAATTTAATTTGTTTTGTCTGTCTTCCAGGGGACACAGCAATGTCACTCTGACTCTTTCATGGAACATCATCCCCAACGCAGGACTGCTTCCTAACATCGGAGCCCTCGGAGGGCATTCCTTCAAGTTCCCTGTTGAATACACCCAGACGAGAGTATGATCTGCACATTCCTACAGTAGTGCCACTTATGTTGGGCATAAATACTTAGGTTAACTGTTATGTCAAACTCTTTACTCCTCAAAAGATAAGATGCAACATGACAGATGTCAATCTTAGCCTGTTAGTGAGGGAATATTGGGGGCTATTTTGAAGGAAAATGCACTAAACTAAAAAGGCCACTAAGCCCTCTAAACGTCATAATGACGTCATCATAGTTGTTGATAACAACTAAAATAACGTCATTATGACGTTTAGAGACTTTATTTGCCTTATTTCCTTCCAAATAGCCGCCATTGCTTATAATAAACATTATTTAATCAAAAGAATCAATAGGTACAACGCTTTAAACATTTGTGAATCGGAAAGATGTCCAACATTTTATTCTTGATTCTTTAGTTACCTTATAACTCTTCTGGTAGTTCAACTAAATAAACAATTTCAATTCTTTCCAATTGTTTTGGTAACATCCCTAGTGTTTAAAAATTGGATTTTATGAAGTTTTAGGTTAGCTGTCATGTTGCTTCTAAGCTGGAACGGAGTTAAGAGATGATATGATGAGTTAAGTGACGTCATTTGATAATTATAATTACGTAATATTTGGAATTGAATTATTTTCAAAACCTGCACGCCTAGACAAAGTTAATAACGCTATGAAAACGAATAGAATTGAAAACTCAAAATGTATGCGATTTGACATTTGGTGACGCTAGCGTAGCGAGCGTGACTAATTGTCAAATCGCATACATATTCTTAGCGTTTCGTGAGAACTATAATTGCGTTTTGCATCTTGTCTAGGGGGGCTGTGAGGCCCATAATAATAAACTGCTCTCATTTACATCTCTTTCCCCGAATAACGAGCAAGGACCGGAAACCATGTGGGCTCATCTATTGCCCATATTAAAATGGATTAGACAAAGTAGATGGGAACCATTTTTATTCAGATGACCCTACAGTAATGCATCTCTTTCCCCGATTAACGATACGATAGACAAAAAAAGAGAGTATTTTTGAAGCCCTCGAATTGAATCTTAAATTCTCGCTTGAAAGTAAATCCTGTTCGAACTTATTTTCTAGTGCATTTTTGAAGCACTCGAAATCAGTGTACCATTTTATATTCAAAACCTTTAATAAATTTAGTTTCACGCAAAAAAATAACAAACCGGCCAGCAATAACTCATTAATTAAGAAAACCATTAATGGATTATAGGGGGCACTGAAGATTAATTTAATAGTAGATATATTATGCAACCAGTGAATAAAGGACGGATTTACTGCGAGGGTCATAGATGAATTACAAAAAAGTGAAGGATTATAACGACAGAATCACGATTCAATTGTTATGATCCTGAGCGACGCGAGTGATTCATGGCCCTCGCTATAAATCCGTTTTATTCAAGAGTTTCTTACTTTATACCATGACTACGACTACGAGTAAACACTTTTATTATAATGTTAATACACCTTGTCGACAATCATTAATAATCAACCCATCTCCACCATCCATCACCGATCAAAAATCGACGAATCAAATCTCGAGAAGATATTTGCAAATTTGTATGACTAGTATTCCTTCGCGCCGCCCCGCCCGCGATCGCCCCCGCCCCCCAGCCGCGGTCGAATATGTTGGTACTTTTTCTCACTGTTTTGGTGTTCTAAATTCAAATTCAAACCAGTGAGTAAACGTGCTTTTTTTCTCACTGTTTTGCGTGAGTAAAAGTGGCTTTTTAGAGGGGGAGTGGTATATGTGATTTCGATTTCGGCATGTTTGTCAACAACAACAAACGAAATCATCGGGCCATTGCAGCAAAACCCAGAAACAGACACTTTGGATTTGATGCGGAATCGGCCACACCTTCGTAGTGGCAAGTTCACGAAAGACTTCACCCTCAAAGACGGCCAAAAAGAATGGGAATTTATAATTATTACCTACAATACTAAATGCTATACCAGGCTAACACAAAGACTGGCGCCTTTGGCGAAAGGTAAGGGAAGCCTATTTGATAGCTATATTATTGATTAATCACATCAGAAATGAAGCCATCCGTCAAAAAATGTCTTTGACATCGCCTCTAACATAAGTGTAGTATAAATTGTCAATTGGATGCTTGGGACACCTGCCTGCCTTCTGAACATAAATGGATCGCTGAAGACATGTGAAGCAGTGAGCGCGGGGGTGTCATTTTATAATGCTGTGGCGTCACACTTAGACCGCCACTCAACTCGCTCCGGCAGTTCATCTTGGACCACAGGCTACCCCGCGCCCGCGCAGCAGCCTCACTCCGCCAGCGCCCGCCGCCGCCGCCGCCGGCGAGACGACCGGGTTCTCGCTGCGCCCACACCGTGTTGCTATACACCCGCGCTTGCGCTTTGCTTTTTCTAACGCTTATCCTGCCTACGTAATGAATTGTATATATATTTTATTTCTAAAGTAAAGAGTTAAATTCTACAAATACTATTCTTCGTTACCTTCATTTCTCCTACCTACTCAGTGTATTGGCATGTCCACTGTAGGCCACTCACCACATCCCACAATTTAACCTTTTATTTCAGACTTGGCACCTTCAACGAAAGGCAAAGCCAAAAAAAGCTAATTTTAATCAATCTTTAAAGAAAACTGGTGGGGGTCAAGCACCAGAGCCTATTGATGAGTTCGATGAGAGAGCAGCAGCCCTCATTAATAAAAACAGTGTCGATGGACATGATGGGGTGGCAGAGTCCATAGTGGAGTACTTTATTGAAGATAAAGTTATAGGTAAGTTTTTAAGTGTTGAATTCTTCGATGTTGAATTATTTCAATTCAAGCCTGTTTCGTGCTTCGGAAGGCTTCTTTTGGTCCAAGCGAAGCTACTCAAAAGGAAGGAAGGAGCTCATCATCATAAAGGCGTTGGCGAAATGCATGTTTGTAGAGAAGGTTTTTAGCCATAAAACGCCACGCGGGCCAATGGGTCTTGGCGAGTCTTCCTGTCAAGTTGCGACCAAGACCATGAGGAGTCGAGTGCAATACTGTACCTTAGAGGTAGACAAAGTAAGTCCACTTTTTGAGAAATTAAATTAAATTAAATGATTCTTTATTTGCCAGAAAACAGTACAATGGAGGATCTTATTTTAAAATATGTTCAGTGTTTTCAGCTTAAGGGGGCTGCGACCGCGTGAATTTCCCATACAAACGTAATACAAAAATTATTTGAATTTGAGAACTAGTTCAAAGCATTTAGACTGTTAATCGGATTTATACACTGTTTACGCAGGTTCCTGTTCTGTATACCAGGGTTCCTCTTCAACCAATTTAAAAATATTTTTAAGGAATTTGAATAAGAACCTTGGTATACGACCAGGAACCAGCGTAGACAGTGTATAAATCCGGTTAACAGTCTAAATGCTTTGAACTAGTTCTCAAATTCAAATCATTTTTGTATTACGTTTGTATGGGAAATTCACGAGGTCGCAGCCCCCTTAAGCTGAAAACACTGAACATATTTTAATATAAGATCCTCCACTGTACTGTTTTCTGGCAAATAAAGAATCATTTCATTTCATTTACCTATGTTATTTACCCTAAAATGAGATCTATAGTGGCGGAGAATTTCATTTCTGTACCTTAGAGTCTACCCCTAGTGGGCTTACTATTGTCTACCTCTAAAAGTGGAGTTACTATTGTCTACCTCTAAAATCGGGTCATCGGGTAGTAGCTTCTAAATAACGTGTGTAAAACAGCTCCTCGAACATTAAATCAAAACTCTGTCTAAATTTAATATTTCGTTTTAGCAGTAGTGTCAGCTTAAAGTTAATAACATTTCCTACCATACAAATATATTTCTTGATCAGAACTACTAGTGAATTACAGTTTAGAAGTGCAAAATAACAACCTGTGAAGTGCATCATATCATAACATCCCATCTTTTTATTCCAAATTACCTCCACAATCAATACAACGTAAATGCCCGCACGATAATATAGCCAATATTCGAGTCTGTTCTTAGTATCAGCAATGGCTCGGATGGTTATCGTTTTGGGCCAGCACTGAGTAACACAAGTGATCCAAGTTCGATCCTCGCAGACAATATCACTTTTTCATTCTTTGCTCATCGTTGTATGAGTGCTGCCGTCTATATCAGCGGAGATCAGAAGAAACTTTATAAGGTTGACAGTGGCGCCCCTAGCGGTCGTCCTAAGCAACTTTACACAATGAACAACATGTGCTATGCCTGCCAAGCTGAGATAAAAGTTGACGACCACCGTCTGCGTTGCAGGATGGGAAACTGTTCTAACCTGTTTCATCTCGCATGCACCTCTGCAACCGCACGCAGCATGAATAAGGAAGAGATGGATGAGTGGGTTTGCCCCGAGTGTCGCATTTCTATGAAAAAGGGGGGTGACAACAGTCTAACACCCGTAGGCCCCTCTAAAGTGCGTTCAGCTGCCGTAGCAGCACGGAAAAAAGCTACACAAACAGCGGTAGATGAGGATTACCGCTCTGTTGAATATTTGGAGATGACTGCGGAGATTAGGGTACTGCATCAGGAGGTTGCCGATATATCCGCAATGTTGAAAACCGTCCTCACATCCATTGCTGGTTTGGACTCTAAAATGGATAGTTTGGTCTCTCGGACAGCAGCGGTAGAGACTAAGTTAGAGTCTCTTGGTGATCGGGCTCATACTGCAGCACAAGGAACTTCAGCTTGCAAGGTAGCGCAACCAGCTGCAATAATTCCCCCATTAGAGCTGACGGAGACGAAGACAGGAACTGTCGACGGTAGCTCATTTGCGTCAAAAGCTGCTGTAAGACCTAAGACATCGGTAGGAACAACGACTGAATTGTACCCAGAAGTCGAAGGAAAGAAGTCACCGGTGGCAACGTCGTCAACACCTTCTGTTCAAGCCAAGATAACCCACAAGCCGTGCCAGGGAAAATCTCTGGAATTGAAGACAGCAAGACCTTCTGTATCTATAGAAGAAGAAGGATGGATAGAGGTACAGAAAAAATCCCGTCGGCCGAAATCTTTGAGTTGTGTAGCAGGACCGAATGTCACAGCATTGAAAGCAGTCGAGCCCCGAAAATATTTCCACCTGTGGAATATGTTGTCGGGATTAGAAGACGTACGAACCTATCTCCAGCAGATATGTTCCCCGGAAACAGGATTCATAGAAGAACTTAAAGCTAGGGGCAACTATAAATCATATAAAATAGGCGTCCCGGCTGATTTATATGATAAATGTTTTTCGGTGAACACGTGGCCTGTCCACGCTAGGGTGAAGCCATGGATACCCTTTCGAGGAGTCAAATCGAGTACAGAGTCACGGCGATAGCTCTCGTAGACCCAGTAGAGTGCAGGTAGAGACCTTAGATATCCTCTACCAGAATGTCCGGGGTCTGAAGACCAGGCTAGAGTTTTGGCGACGCAGCCTACTGTTGCTGGAGCAAGACCTCGTGGCTGCCACCGAGACCTTCCTTGATGCATCAGTTAGCGACGCCGAGGTGACAGAGGGCGGCTGGAGCGTGCTGCGCCGAGACCGCGGCACTGCTTGCGGGGGCGTGCTGCTCGCCGCCCGCCCCGGCATTTCACTCCGTCGTTGCCGCCATCTTGAGACGGAAAAAGGAGAGGACCTTTGGGCCACTTTTAATCTGCGCGACTCTGCGTTTTATGTTTGTGTCGTCTATATCGATCCCAGTAAAAGAAAGAAGAATAAAATTGTCACTCAAAAAGAGAAAGACACTATTTATATGAATTGGTTTTTAAAAACAGAGCAAAACCTAGCTAGCCTTAAAAGCACTGTTATAATCTTGGGCGATTTAAACATGAATAGTGCTTCTACTTCTATATTAAATTACTATTGTTATTTCTTGAGCGTTTGTAGTATGTATGAGACGAATGAGGTGAAGAATGCCTATGGTGGTGTGCTGGACGTGGTGTTGCTACCGGAGAGCGTCCGTGGCGTAACCGTGCGCACCTCCGTGTCAGGCAGCCTGGTGCCACACACTGATGCCTACCACCCGCCTCTCGACGTCATTGTGCCCCTGTTGCCGCAGGGCGCGGTCCAGCGATCCGGCCGCCTGGATCCCAGCAACATTGGCGGACACAATGACTGGAATTTTGCAAAGGGCAACCACGCAGTCTTATATGAACTTATGTGTGGCGTATCGTGGGCTTGCGTTGTCGAAGCTCCTGATGTAGATACGGCAGTTGGTCGTTTCTATGACACCATCTACGAGATTTTTAATAACTCGATCCCTAAGAAGATCAGACCTGCCCAACCCACCAGGCTTTATCCAGTCTGGTTCACTGGGGATATTATAAGGGACCTTGCCACTAAAGCTAAGCTTCACCGTAGATGGAAAACGTCAGAGAGGCCAACTGACTACTCCGCATTCAGCGAGCTAAGAGCCAGCATCAAGTCCCGCGTAGCTGTGGCATATGTCAACCACATGAAAAATATCGAGGCTAATATCAGATATAACCCACGCGCGTTTTGGAAACATGTGAGTGGCCTCAAATCGAAGGGTGGTTTCGTACCGCAGGTCACACATCAGGGGCAAGAGTGCGTTGGAGAGGAAGCAGCAGCCGCATTTGCAGACTACTTCTCCGATGTTTTCCTCAGCGACGTGCCGGCGCTGGCACCGGACCTGGTAAACAGTTCTGATGTCTCGCGCACAGCTAACTACGTACAAATTTCACATGTTTCCCGTAGGGATGTCGTGCTGGGGCTGAAGCAGCTAAGGCCAAGGAGCGCAATTGGACCGGACAACGTCCCTCCTTACTTTCTGAAAGCCTATAGCGATCAACTGGTCATACCTTTGGGTCATATTTTTAACCTAGCCCTAGAGCAAGGGATGTACCCTGCCAGCTGGAAGCTCTCTCGAGTCAGCCCAATGCCCAAGACAAGTGATACTGCCTCCGTAGACCAATATCGACCGATCGCAATCCTGAGTTCATTGGCAAAATTGTTTGAGTCAATCATATACGGTAAAATCTGCCCCCAGATTGCACCTTATATGTGCGACTCACAACACGGATTCAGGAGTCGACGCTCAGTAACCACCAACTTATTGACGTTAGTCGAGATGGTCTCGGAGAGTATGGACAAGGGATGTCAGGTGGACGTCGCTTATCTGGACTTCCGTAAGGCGTTCGATAGAGTCGATAATGACGTTCTAATGAAGAAATTGTGTGCCATTGGTTTTGCCCCACGGCTGTTGGTTTTCTTCGCTGACTACCTGAAGAACCGCCAACAATATGTGCGACATGGCTGTTTTGAGTCCCAGCCGTACCACACACGGTCAGGTGTTAGCCAAGGCTCTATTCTTGGTCCGTTGTTATTTATTATCATGATAAATGGCCTGGAATCTGAGCTAAAACACGCCAAATGCCTATTGTACGCGGATGATCTGAAACTGGTACTTCCCGTGAAGTCAGAGGATGATTGTAAGTTACTACAGGAAGATTTAGATGCGGTTCATAAATGGAGTTTGAGTAACAAACTCTTATTCAATTCTGAAAAGTGCTGTATTATGTCCTTTACGCGCTCTCCACGGCTGGTTAGCGCGACGTATGCACTCGGCGCGGAGTCTTTGACTCGAGTGTATTCGATGAAGGATCTCGGTGTTACGTTTGACCCTAAACTTACATTCCATGAGCACATGAGCACTTTAGCCAAGGAATGCTTCAAAAGATTAGGGTTTGTGATACGGAATAGTAAGGGATTCCATAACTTGGGTGTGGTCCAGCTCCTATACACGGCCCTAGTGAGAACCAAACTTGAATCTAGCTCGGTTGTTTGGAATCCGCACGAAAGCTCATACGTCCTTATGCTCGAGAAGGTACACAAAGCTTTTCTAAGATACCTATATAAGAGGAAATTTGGATACTACCCTTACCTTTATCCATCAGCTTTTATATTAGGTATGCTCGGATACAACTCACTAGAGGTGAGACGTAACACCGAACAGCTTCTGACTGTGTGTCGATTGTTGCGAGGTGACAGTGACTGCGCAGCGCTTGTCGGTGCCGTATGCGCGCTATACGTCCCTGACAACTACCTACGCGCGCGCAGGCACCAGCTGCTAGCGGGCGGCACGCACCGCACGGTGGCGCGCCGGCAGTCCCCGCTGGTCCGGGCGCGGGACAGCCTCAACGCTCTGTTGGCTGCAGCACCACTGAACGATCTGTTTGGTGATGCATGGAGAGATATTGTGCGAGAGTGTTACAGGTTCAGCGAGAATGATGTTTGATTGTACTGTCTCCTCAATATTGAATTTAATTATTTATGAATTTGAATTAATTTAATTATTTAAATTTTGATTATGTGAATACGTTTTGTATGATGTTTGTAATTATTTAATTAGTAATTTTGTGTTTTGTTTGTGCCGCCTTGGCTCGTTTGCTGTAATGGCACAAATATAAAATGGTACTTATAAATAAATAAATAAATAAAATAAATAAAAGTGGAGTTACTATTGTCTACCTCTAAAAGTGGACTTACTATTGTCTACCTCTAAAAGTGGACTTACTATTGTCTACCTCTAAAAGTGGACTTACTATTGTCTACCTCTAAAAGTGGACTTACTATTGTCTACCTCTAAAAGTGGACTTACTATTGTCTACCTCTAAAAGTGGACTTACTATTGTCTACCTCTAAAAGTGGAGTTACTATTGAATACCTCTAAAAGTGGACTTACTATTGTCTACCTCTAAAAGTGGACTTACTATTGTCTACCTCTAAAAGTGGACTTACTATTGTCTACTTCTAAAAGTGGACTTACTATTATCTACCTCTAAAAGTGGACTTACTATTTTCTACCTCTAAAAGTGGAGTTACTATTGTCTACCTCTAAAAGTGGACTTACTATTGTCTACCTCTAAAAGTGGACTTACTATTGTCTACCTCTAAAAGTGGACTTACTATTGTCTACCTCTAAAAGTGGACTTACTATTGTCTACGGGACCACGAGGAGGTGTGAACACGGAATTGGAGCTACTGATCAGTCTCGCCAGGGGATGACTGCACTCGGTTTCATCATTTCCTAGCGCATGCTCAGCAGCTCCCTTCCCCTACCACCTAGGAAGGGGCTACTCCGTCCATTTTGGGTCGGTCTTGAACACTATACATGTGATATTTGACTACAGTCTATTCGTGATAAGAATGCAGTGAAATTTAAATCTGTTAACACACACTCGCAGGACAGGACACAACCTTCGCGTTCGAAAGTTTGCCTAATTTGCCTTCAACTGGGCACTGTGCACTTGGCTTGTAATTGGAAACGATTTGATTGGTTACGGGGCGTGGCTAGGCCACCGGACAGTGATGACTTTACTGCATTCTTATCACGAATAGACTATAACGCATAAAATTGTCACTTTAAGTTCTCTCTCTGTGTAGAAGTTGTTATTAAACTTGCTTTATTTCAATAATTAATTTTATCTACTTTGCAAAAATTTTTTTTTTTTTAATTCTCTAACTATCATTTCATAAAATGAATGTTTGTTTTATAGAAATACCTGCTGATGTACTGTCACAACCTTTTGAATTTTGGCATTCTTATGTAACTCCTGATGATCCTGATCAAAATCAACGAGCCCAACCGTATGAACATGAACAAGAAGGCAAATAAAATGGTATGTAAGTATTTATTTATTGTGACAATTAAAACACCTCAATTTGGGTTATTGGCACTTGAATTAAGTAATTTATTCATATTATGGTTCCGATCTTAAAAAGGAATCCTTATGGGGGCTGTGACCGCGTGAATTTCCCATACAAACGTAATTCAAAAATGATTTGAATTTGAAAACTACAACGAGCTTCAACGAATGGCGCAATTAATTGGTTCGCGGTGTCGGTTCCTTACGGTAGTTCAATTTACGAAACTCTTTGCTTACAAATTGTATGGGTCGCAATGCAACGCACAGCTGTCAAACATAAGTTCCAGTTCCGCGAGTTCCGCTTCCAACAAAGAGGTTGAACGAAGTAGTTTGAGTGATGCTACCAACGGCATCTAGCGAAAGAGAGAGTGAACTTTCCATACAAAAGTTATGCTTTTTCTCTACGTTAATACAAAAATGATTTGAATTTGAGAAAAAGTTTAACGTATTTAGACTGTTCATCGGATTTATACACTGTTTACGCAGGTTCCTGGTCTGTATACCAGGGTTCCTCTTCAACCAATTTAAAAATATTTTTAAGTAATTTGAATAAGAACCTTGGTATACGACCAGGAACCTGCGTAGACAGTGTATAAATCCGATTAATAGTCTGAATGCTTTGAACTAGTTCTCAAATTCAAATCATTTTTGTATTACGTTTGTATGGGAAATTCACGCGGTCGCAGCCCTCTTAAAGGATCACTTCTTTGTCTGTCTGTCAAAACTTTTTTTAAGGAATATAATTTATATTACAGAAAAGAAAGCTGGTGCCAACAAAAAGAAAATTAATTTGAAGTCATTGTTAAAAGACAACCGACAAAGAGAAAAAGAAAACTATTCTCCGATTTGTTTAGTTTTACCACAGGCTGCTTATCCCATACAAAATAGAATTAGTAACCCTTCGTAAAAAAGGGATGGCGTGAGGAGTTAGATTTGTACTTTAAATGCCATGGTTTCAGTTAACATACCTCTAGGGCTATTTATCTTTGAATAAATCCTATATATCTTAGTGCCATCTCGTGGTACGAGTAATTGCAATTTTCGATGGTGCTTGCTGCACCAAGCGATAATGGCCTCAAACTAAAGAAGCTTCCGTAGCATCACAGTTTACGCCGGTGTCATATTTTGTTCTAGGTGGTCTATCTGTATTAGTAAAATGTGTCGGTGACACAGGTGTCGTTTAATTAGCTGAGCATGCTATGGGGAATGATAGATGTTTATGAATGTTAACAGGGAGCACTTATCCAGTGGAGAGCGCATAGATACATTTTCCTTTGAAACAGAACTCACCAATTTACGGGCGGCGGGGGACGAGGTAAGAGAGCTGTGATTGGTCAGCAGCCGCTCAGTCAAAAGTACTTTTGTCTAGTTTTCACGGTCAAAACTAGTTTTGACTGATTAAGAGTTCTGACTGCAACATATAAATAGTAATATGTGCGCTTTACCGATGTATTGTATATCGGAGTACAAGTCAAGACCTTGAGTGAACTTGACTTGTACTCCGATACCTAGGTACTCTGGCGATAGTAGCGTCGTCGTATACGTTTACTAAGAAAAGCAATACATCGCTGTCCAAAATATGAGTACAGTAATAAAGATCAACGCTCTCTACAGGGTGTAACAGAAAGGTGCAGTCATATTTTAGGGGGTTGTTAGGGGCATCATTATGAACAACTTTCACTTTGAAACCGATTTGATCAGAGCAACTTTAATTTTCACTTCTCTATCTATACAAATCAGCTGACCTCCCGGACCAAAATGTAATGGAGCAATGAAAAATAAAGTCGCTCTGATCAAATCGGTTTCATAGTAAAAGTTGCTCAGAATGGTCTCCCTAACAACCCCCTAAATAATGACTACACCCTTCTGTTACACCCTATAATAGTCAAGGTAACGCGCACACCTCTACTATAGTTGTTAATTATTATTAATATCTGATTATTTTATTTATTGTTGGGATAGTTCACCCCTGTTAAGTTTGTGAAAAAAAAACATAATTTCTAATTTAATGGTTTTATTGAAATCTAAGCTTATCCCTATACGGTTTGCTGGAAGAAATCTCTTATTAGAGATAAGCTCGCCTTTGTTCATGTTTTCCTAATATAACTATCTGTAGAAATTGTATGCGAGTACAGTAAAGAAATTACGAAATCTCGTGCTATTGGAGTGGAACAGCCGCCCGCGCAGCAGGCAGGCACGTAAATAATAAATATTTATTTATTACATGTTGTTAGGGCTTAAACCAGCAATAAAATGCCAGATATTTAATTTCCCAAGTGCTGTGCGAGCGGCGGCGGTGTACCTATCCAAAAATAATATAACCGGCCAAGTGCGAGTAGGACTCGCGCACCAAGGGTTCCGATCACACTTGGAGAGCGTGACACGTGTAATTAGGTTTCCACATAAAAAACTAAAGTGTGAAGTCATCCATGTAAACCAAACTGAATATTTTTTTAGAAGACATAAATTTTCAGTTTTCAGATTTTTCCCTTTACTTGTGCTAAGACATTGCTTCGTGCCAAATTTCATGATGCTAGGTCAACGGGAAGTACCCTCTAGGTGTTGATTCCCTTGCGAATATCAAGCAATTTCAGCAAAATTGAGACATATGCGGTATCTTTTGATTACGTTGACCTGTAAGTTTATTTTTTTCACAACTTTAAGAGGTCATAGACTTGAGTAATCGATATTAATTTCATACCTCCATGCGTTTCTGACAAAAAGTCTCAACAGATGGTGAGACAGACAGACACAGACAGACAGACAGACGGACAGCGAAGTCTCAGTAATCGGAGCTGAGTGGTTTTAAGTATTACAGATCTAAATAGTGATACAGACTGTCTAGTGTAAGTTGGCGTTTGGCAAAAAAAATAGTATTTTACCAGTTGACAGTTCTCAAAGCTTGGTGGCTTGTAGGAGGCGCCGCCACAGGAACGCCAACTTATACTAGACAGTCTGTATCTTGAATTTGATTCTCAGCTGTTATTTATACAAAAGTGACAACATTACAAGAAGGAAAACTATTCTACTAAGCACAACAGCAATAAAACTTCATTGGTACATATTTTAATACTTTATTTATTACATTTTAGATACATTTGTTTTGCGCTACTCACGTGTTGCCCTACTGAAGGAAATTCTAAAGATGTCTATCATTGCTTCTTGTATAAATGTTTTTATTACTTGCAAACCATATTTATAAGTATGTATTGGAATTGTTCATGTTTGTGCTTCTCGTAAAATTATGGGCAATGTAATCACGAATGCATTTTTACAGGAATATTTGATTTAATGACCAAGATGAATGCAAACAAACAGTACTTACACTACATTTTAGGATCAATTGATTATAATATTTCATCAATTTATCTTTAAACCTACTCTTCGCAATAAGAGGTACCTATGTAGTGTTTATAACTTCTCAATCTCAATAGATTTTGCTAAAACTCTTTGTATACTTAGTTGTTACGATTTACAAACAAATACAGGGAGCTACAAAAGTTTAAGGTGAAAAAAAAAACACTTGCACAAAAATCATTAAATATGTTCAGCTCTTGGGCGTTCTTGCATTTGTCAAAATGTATGAAATATATTAAAATTCAATCAATTTAGGACACACTGATTTAGCGAATGTAGTGCAAATGAACGTAACCCCCGTTTCTGAAAGAGTCAAATGGTCAAGTGATTGGCTGAAATTAGTTTGACATGAGATTACAGTGCAGGGTCACATTTCATCACTCTTCCTGAAACCGGGCGTCAGTTTAACAAACATATTATAAATCTACTTAATAAAGATTTTCAATAATCTTTATGGTTAAAACTAAAATGTTTTAAAAGTGACACAACATTGTATCATGTTTCAATTTGATAATTCGAATTATCTATGAGATTGTAACACTGCCTGTCCTGTGTACACTATATCTTCAAGACATACAGATTCAGGACGGTAACATTACATTATATAAATAACATCAATGTAAAGGAATACGTTTATTTATTAATTGCATTACAACATAAAATCTGCATTTGGCAGCCATTGAAAAAGTAACGATTGTTCTACTCATCTTTGATTTATTTATTAAACATTTTAAATCTACCTTCTTGCGCCTAACATCCAAAGCCAACCACACTATATTGCATGAAAAAATATTGCATAATATCATATTCCTTTATTTATTTTTGTAATATTATTATTATTAAGCACAGAGAACATTTTGGCTTTGAAACAAAATAATTTCATTACAGTTAGCTAAATTAACTACTTTTCAACAAGAAGTAAAGATTAATTTAATACATGGTCTTACGTTATAGATGCCTTGATCATAAATTGTTACTGTACCGAGTATACAGCCTGTCCTTTATTGTATGTACGTAATTATTGTCAAGGCTATGTATAAAATAGTAAAAAGGTGATCCATTATTTTATTGCAAATTGACTAGTTTTCATGTGATACTGGATGATAATGGTAGTTCGATGAGGACGTGGAATAATGTGATGGCTATGTAACTCTGGTAATGAATGGGTCCCAAGTGCAGCTCACAAAACAATTGAGAAGTGGGGGCCCACAAATGGATGAACTTATAATCAATTCAGTGCAAAAAGGTAAAAAATAAAAATAAACGCCAATAGTAAATTCGTTGGCTAAGGATCAGAGATAAAATTAATTACTGGAGATATCTGAATAATATTAGAGAAATAGCCTAGTCAAACATAAAGTGCATAACTCCTGTGCAGTTTCCATTATAATTTTATATATTTTATGTCCCATGTGACGTATCTAGTTTAGTTTGACGAAAACAATTTGGTACTTCGAGAAACTGAAGAAAGGCTATAAAATAACAGTAAATACTAAAGATCACAGATTTTGCCGCGATGAGTGATTCGTGTCACTTGGTGGCATTATTCAATAAGATGATTCCTGAAACTACATGAGAAACTATGTTTCACCCCTAAGTAGGATAACATGAGCGCTAATTTATATTTATTTATATTATTCAACATCAAATACAACCAAAGGAGAAACAATACAGATAAGTTCTAAATAGACAGCTACACTGTAGTTATTCGCTGTATGTACGTTGCTTCTCGTCCCTTGAGCTAACCAAGACCGTATGGCAAATGTAAGTCTCTGCCTTAAATCGTAAAGGTCTCCAAATGTGAAGTATCCAAAAGTTAGTGTTAAAAGATTCATCAAAAACCTTTCTGTAACAAAGTACAAATTGTAAACTGCTATCTCGACCGATCGAGTGAGCTGAACCCTGCCATTGAACGACGGTTTGCGGCAATACACATCGGGAAGTGGCAATGATCACGCATCACATATCTATTCAACTAATGCTATCAAATAACTTTCTGTTTGGAAAGTACACGTCAAATACCTTTCGACGCATAACGCCAAAAACGCAAAACGCGTTTTTGGCACACATGTTTCGAATGCTGCAAGATATTTATAGAGCGTTCAAACACATCACCAATTAGAAAAGCTGATTGATTCCGTCATAATTATTGCATTAGGTAGGACGTAAGTGGAGCATTATCTATGGGTGGGTATGCATATATGTAGCGGATAACTGAGTAGTTGTGGTGCGGCAGGGTGAGAGACAATGCACACACACAACACAAACCACACAAGACTCGCTATATACTTACGTTGCAATTGCATCGTGACATCAACAAGGACAGTACCAAGATCTTCTCAAGCTGCGTCCAAATATGTTCTTTTGTCCGTTCCGTACCTCCGTTTCGTATCAGCATCGGAGCTGTTCGGTGTTACGGTGGTACAGGTACACTCGGATCCATCGCGAGATTCGCGAGTCGTTTGTTTCGCCCCGTTCAATGGGATACGATGTTATCTGGACGTAATCGCGGCATTAGCGTGACGGAAGTGTCCAGAGTTTTTGGATAGCCACGCTGATACAACACGAAGGTACGACGGAACGTACAAAAGAACATATCTGCACCCAGCTTTATAGAGACGTCCCGAAAACACCCCTCCCCTAACCACTACCGTAGGAACCCATTCAGTTATACGCTAGGACGTGATAGCTCGCTCCGTGTCGGCAGGGTCTGTCGGGTCTAGCTAGTGTGCGGGCGCGGCGCGCGCGTGTGTGTGTGCGGTGTGTGGTCACGCGAGCGCGCCGGCACCCGCCGCGCCCGGCGCCGGTGCGTCGGTCTGCACGTCCTTGTCCGAGGTGGGCGGCGCCGGCGCGCGGTCCGAGCCGTACCGCCGGGAGAGGTCCAGCATCTCGCGGAGACCCTGCAATGGGAAACAGTTTGGAGTCACAAAACCATATCACAATACAGTCACAATACACGTCACTATGATTCAGAAGCGAGCAACATTATTTCGCTAAGTGACATTTCGACCTGCCAAACCACTTTGATCAATTACCGAATAGGGTATGATCTCTGAGATCTCTCTCACGAAAAAAAATGCGTAACCAGCTTGAACCTGGACTTGCCTAACTTAAGAGACCGGCGACCGCGTGAATTTCCCATACAAACGTAATACAAAAATGGTTTGAATTTGAGAACTAGTTCAAAGCATTTAGACTGTTAGTCGGATTAATACCTGGCACCTATCACTAATCTATACTTTTTTTTTAATTCTTTTTTTTTATCTAGCCCATTGCTGTGTCCCACTGCTGGGCAAAGGCCTCATCGGCAATCTATAAAAATGAAATGTTGTGCGTTAGTCTTCCTTTTCCTGTGAATTGGCCCAACTGTGTGTTTAATGCCTATTGGGTTTTATTTGTGTAAGTCCGGAGGAGGTTTAGGTAAAAAGAAAATAGGGAAAAACGTAGAGAAAAAGCATAACTTTTGTATGGAAAGTTCACTCTCTTTCGCTAGATGGCGTTGGTAGCATCACTCAAACTACTTCGTTCAACCTCTTTGTTGGAAGCGGAACTCGCGGAAAACTGGAACTTATGTTTGACAGCTGTGCGTTGCGTTGCGACATGGTTGCGACTCATACAATTTGTAAGCAAAGAGTTTCGTAAATTGAACTACCGTATGGAACCGACACCGCGAACCAATTAATTGCGCCATTCGTTGAAGCTAGTGAGCATCAAAACGTTTAGTTTAGACGCTCGCCGCCTCTCCTACGGAGCGCACGTCGACACGGTATTAAATAATTGAAACAAAAAGTAAACTTTAGAAAAAACCGACTTCCACAAACCCTATTTGATTAGATTGAGTTTAATACAAACTGTACCCCTTATCCCCCCCCCCCCTTGGGGACTTAATTTTGTCAAATCCCATCTCAGTGCTACCCCACGCTACTAAGGAACCCCTGTACAAAGTTTCATGGCTCTAGGTCCACCGGTTTAGGCTATGCGTTGCCTGCCCGTCAGCCACGCATTGTATTTGTACCTAGTATTGAGCAGATCTGGTGGCCATATGTGGTCTTCATCAGCAGTTCCGTATCACAATATTATGCTTACCATGTGCATTTGCACGAGTTATTATGAAAAACACAAAAATCACTATTGTTCTGCCTATAATATTTGAAGAGTTCCCTCGATTTCTCCAGGATCCCATCAACAAATCCTGACCTGGTGTCAATGGGACCAATGGGAAGGTAAACCCTTTCAAACAAAAAAATAATTTTCCAAATCGGTCCATCCGTTTAGGCGCTATCATAAACTAGACATAAAAAAAAACCGGACGAATTGTAAACCTCCTCCTTTGGGAAGTCGAAAATGCCATCTTGCGTGTTAAGATACTGTCGTAATTCGACAACAGCGAAGAAAAAAGGTAGTAGCGTCACTTATCATCGGTAAGTAAGCAAAATATCAACTAAATCCAACCCAAAACTAATTTTCTACATTTTGTTCTACCGCACGCACCCGATACTCTGTATGAGAACCATAGATTATGAAAAGTGAACCGTATACAGATAAGATACACAAGGGTAGGTACTAATGGTACGAGTGAGTACTTCACAAATCGGAATGGGGCAGTTGGGTGGAATTCTATCAGAGCAGATTTTTTCAAAATCCAATAGATGGCGTTGTATATGTCCTACCTACGGTTTATTTCTTTTGGTACAAGATTAATGTGGTAAATATGGGTAGAGGACACCAAAAATAACTAGGTACCTAATACATGTTTGTTAATTTTATATAAGTGTGTAATCTCACTTAGCACTCAAATCAGGTGATTTAGGTACTAAAGCAGTGTCACTTCTGCGTTGTACAATGTTACGTGGCTCGCCTCCCCCGGCGCCCCGCCCCCCGCTTCCCACGTGATCAAGTACGACACGTTTTTAGGGTTCCGATCCTTAAAAGGAAAAAAGGAACCCTTATAGGATCACTTTGTTGTCCGTCTGTCTGTCTGTCTGTCACGACCCCTTTTCTAGGAACGGGTGGAGGTATCATGTTGAAATTAATATAGATTACTCAGGTCTATGGTCCCTTGGAGCTGTAAAAAAATTAAACTTCTAGGTCCACGCAATCAAAAGATATCGCGATATTATGTCATAATTTTGCTGAATTTGTATGAACTCGCATGGAACTCGCAAGGGAATCAAAACCTATAGGGTACTTCCGGTTGGCCTAGGGTCATGAAATTTGGAATGAAGGTAGGTCTTATAACACAAGTAAAGGAAAAAATCTGAAAACTGCAAATTTCTATTTGGTTTACATGGATGACATCCATCACACTTTAGTTTTGTATGTGGAAACCTAATTAAACGTGTTACGCTCTCCAAGTGTGATCGGAACCCTTGGCGCGCGAGTCCTACTCGCACTTGGCCGGTTATTCATTCGAGACAGCGCCTCTATACGTAGTAATGGTAGCTCAATGGTATTATGCCCAACACAGATCAATCAATAAGGATTTTCAAAATGATATTTAAGATCCGGAGGCAAAGTTTGCATGCCATAGCTCATGTTTAGCCTAATCTGATCACAAAACTGTAGGCTATAAATGCTATATTTAATTATCACCTTATTTTCAGTGATGAGCCTATGATACATCTCTTCTTCCTGGGGTTTCTCTTCATTCTCGTCCAATGTCACTGCTTTGTACATGACACTCTTCATTTCATTGATCCTCTCTGCTTGTTGCCGAATCAACTGAAATGTCAATACAATAAAATCATGTAACCATGAAAATAACAGGGTATTCAATTTTTTCAGAGCCAATACAGCAAACAATCTATCTGTAGACACTACTTAGGGGGAGTTTTACAAACCAAGAGTAACTTTTTACTCGAGAGTATCTTCTACTTTTCCTAAGAATGACCTCATTTTGAATGTCATTGTCAAACAAATTAACCCCGGGATAGTTATTCCCGCATAACTTTTTGTTGGTAAAATCCACCCTTACTCAATTAGCAATTGAATCAGAGATGTGTAGTATGGCAAATTAATGCCCGTTTGACCAGACAATGGTCTAAGAATATAAATAGTTACTGCTAAAACTTATCTATGCAAGAATTAAACCTACAGATTTAACATAAATATAATTATAATATTGGCAATGGTACCACAAACAAAAGTAAGAGGAATAATTGTAAAATAGAAATATGTAGCATCAAGACAAGTTGCTAAACCATCACCTAGCTAGCTCAACTCAAACAACTGGTGAAGGAGTGACTAGAACATCAATTGCAGTTTCATCTACAAAATAAAAACAAAATACTGCATATTAAAATCACCTCTGATTGTTTCTCATTGGCTGCAGCTGTGAAATCTATCCTAGACTCCCATATCCTCTTCTCAGTGTGCTGTCGATACTTGGACATAATGAGGTCCAGTGCCCGCCGGTGGTCCTCCAGCGCTGCCCGGAGCTCGCCGTTCTCTCGCTGCACATCCCGCATGAGCCGGGACTCTCGCTCTATGCTCGCGATGAGAGCGCCGCGAGGACGCTCCCGGGTGGCCTCATTCAACGTATCCACTTCTTCTTTGTACTGTAATATGTATGTTACAACTGCTGTACAAACACTGATTTCTAACACAAGACAAAGGTTGAACTGGAACCCAATTATACAGATGAGTAAACAGGGTCGGAAGCCTTTCATAAACACTGCTTTTGATTCCAAGGTCATGTGTATTTACAGCACAAATTGCATTGCAATGAAAGTTGTTTCCAAAAGATTATCGTGCCTTCACGCCAGCCAGCAAGATACTTAACATTCCACGGTTAATTTTGCAACTATTCTCCACAAAAAACACAATGTTCTGATGACATGGAAGCATCACTTTCATTTCCAATCTAACCAAGAGTTTCGTTTTGTACCTGTTTCATCGTGTGGATTTGCCTGTACGCTGTTTGTGTTTCTGTTAACAAAGCATCTGCCTCGGTCTCCCTCTCCTTGAGGCGACCAGCAAGTCTCTTTGCATCCAGGATGATTTGCTGAATAGTCAGTGACATCTGAAAAACGCTAGCAATGTAGAACCCCACAAAGGCACACACTAAACTTATTATGAGGTTGTCCACACAAACCCTGATATCCACAGAGAATGGTGGCACAAATATGGACTCATCTATTCAAATTAAACAAATGGCAATAAGAAATTGTACGATTCAGCTAGAATTTATCAAAACGACGCACATCAGCTGTTTCGCGATCGGTTTGGCGGCCATTACAAAAGAATTTCAGTCAGAGAAGAGAAGACAATTTAGACAATAGACAGCTTCCAAATTTGATTAACAGAGACTCTTTGACAGAAGCGTGACAGAACAATAGAGTTTACAATGCGAAAGAAAGAGACCACCATATTGGTTTATTGTTTATCGGTGTCATTCTATTTTTGCCAGGTTATTGACCATAGACAAGCATGCTGCATTCGTTCGTTGTGAGATGCATTCATAAAATTTTATTTACCATAGATAATAATTTGTGAGAGTGAGAGGGTAAGAAGTCATCCGTCCGTGCCGTGTTGATCACCGAGGGGAGGGATCACCAACACCATTACCAAGCCATCCACATCCACCACATTCACTGCATTCACATCACAAACAAATCAGGCGCCGCCGGCCAGGGGCACCGGCACAGGCACCGTAAGCTCTGTCTTTCACTGTCGCACTACCCCGGTGTGCCCCGTCGCCGTTGCCGGTCCGGCGGCGCATGAAAAAACGGCCATACACCATTGAACTACGGTAGCTCAATGCCATACACCTCTGGCGGTCGTAGTAAGTTTGAAACCTTCCAAATATAGAAGTTTTTTCGAAGCCTTGAAAGGATGAGAGCTCCGTGGTCTAGAGGGTTTCACGCTTGCTCTTAACGCAGGAGATGCAGGGTCAAATGTGATTAAGTAGGTACACGCTCCGTGTTTCGGATGGCACGCTGTTGGTCCCGCCCGGCTCTTGGTAGTATGTAGTAGTCGTAAAACCCCTCCACCAACCCACACTGAGCCAGCGGCGTGGTGGAGTATGGCTCAATCTTACTCGTGTCCGGGTAAAGGCCTGTGCCCCTCGGTGGGGACATAAATGGGCTACATTTACTATTTACTTGAAAGGAAAACGTAGGCAGTTTGACACACAGAAGCTAACGACACAACACCTGTCCGCCAATCCGCGCGTTTTTGCAATTAATTTAATTCTGTCTGAAATGACGTCATTTTTATGAGAAGGGGGTCATTTGATAATGACGATAGGATGATTGTGGAGGGGGGGGGGGTTCGAAAATCGCCAAAAAGCTATGACATAATTTGTGTACGGCCCCCTAGTAATAGAACCGATATTTGGTAAACTTTGGATCGTTTGTGTTGGGGGTGGGGGTGCCTTGGGTACAGCAAGTGGTGTGTTAGCAACAGATAGTTTAGATAAGTTTAACAAAATATGGTATAAAGTTTATTATCAAAAATCATCAATTGTCATACAAAACGAATTTACAAATGTGACAGAAATAAATAGGTAAGTAGATATTGTAAGGAAAACCTAATAATAATTTGTTTCATAGTTATAATGACGATCCGTAACGTTTTTAGTTAAAAATGCAGATTTATAGAGCTAAGAAATCCTTAATATACAGTGCAAAAATTATTATTCTACAACAAAAATTGACGAAGTTAGAGCCAAATTTCTAGCAAAGTTCACAGTATAGCGCGCAGTGTTTTGTGTGGATAATTGTGATTTTTAAACAAATAAAGTGTCCAATTAGTGTCTAATTCAACTATTTAAGAATGTATAAATATTGTATAGTGCCGAAATGTACAAATACTACTTTTAAAACGCCAGAAAAACTATTTTTTAACGTGCCGAGAGACCCGAAACTTCGCAAAAAATGGTATTCCATCGCAAAAAGAGATGATAAAACTCCATGCTCTACCCAGGATACAAGACATTGCTGTGAAGATAACATAGCGTCACGCCTTTTCCCATACGGGGTGGCAGAGGCACAACTGTGCTTCCCACTCGTGCCGGCCGACAAAAGTGCATATGTGTTGTGTCGGTATTGTCGCGGTGTGTGTGTGTGTGTGTGTGCGACAAAAGTGCATGTGTTGTGTAGGTATTGTAGCTGTGGGAGTATGTGTGTGCGCGGGGCGTGTAGTCTACTTACTTTTTCTGAGTTTTGTGCATAAACCTAGTACATACGGCCGTTTATATTTTTAACCCCCGCCCAATGAAGGCAAAAGGGGTGGTATGAGTTTGATGTGTGAGTCTGTCTGTCTGTCTGTGTGTCTGTCTCTCAGCTCGCGGAGCGTAAACGGGTGAACCGATTTGAGTGTTGTTTTTTAGGGTTCCGATCCTTAAAAGGAAAAAAGGAACCCTTATAGGATCACTTTGTTGTCCGTCTGTCTGTCTGTCTGTCCGTCCATCTGTCCGTCCGTCTGTCACGACCCCTTTTCTCAGGAACGCGTGGAGGTATAATGTTGAAATTAATATTTTATTACTCAGGTCTATTGTCCCTTGGAGCTGTGAAAAAATTAAACTTCTAGGTCCCCGCAATCAAAACATACCGCGATATTATGTCATAATTTTGCTGGATTTGTATGAACTCGCGTGGAACTCGCAAGGGAATCAAAACCTATAGGGTACTTCCGGTTGGCCTAGGGTCATGAAATTTGGAATGTAGGAAGGTCTTATAGCACAAGTTAAGGAAGAAATCCGAAAACTGTAAATTTCTGTCTGTCTGTCTGTCTCACCGTCTGTTAAGACTTTTTCTCAGAAACGCATGGAGGTATTAAGTTGAAATTAATATCGATTACTTAAGTCTGTGAACTCTTAAAGTTGTGAAAAAATCAAACTTAAAGGTCAACGCAATCAAAAGATACCGCATATGTCTCAATTTTGCTGAAATTGCTGATATTCGCAAGGGAATCAAAACCTAGAGGGTACTTTACGTTGACCTAGAATCATGAAATTTGGCACGAAGCAAGGTCTTATAGCACAAATAAAGGGAAAAATCTGAAAACAGCAAATTTCTGTCTTTCTAAAAAATATTCAATTTCGTTTACATGGATGACATCACACTTTAGTTTTTTATGTGGAAACCTAATTACACGTGTTACGCTCTCCAAGTGTGATCGGAACCCTTGGTGCGCGAGTCCTACTCGGACTTGGCCGGTTATTTATTCGAGTTTAGATTTCTTGAAGCATGTTGTTATGGTACCATCGAGCTGGTCTGATGATGGATTTCGAAGGTGGGAGCGAGAACCCTATGATGCTTACTAGTAAACCCGTCGAATTTGAGCTCATTAGGTTCGTTGTGATAAGACCTTTGGGAATATGGTAGGTACCATCAAGCTGATCTGATGATGGAGTGCGAAGATTGAAAGTGGGAGTTGGAACCCTGGGATGCTTACTAGGAAACCCATCGAGTTTGGGCTCATTAGACTCGTAGTGACAAGAAAGAATCCACTTTTGGTAGGTTATCTGATTGAGCTTGCACAAAACCAGCTTCTATTTTATTAGTACTCATATTAAATAAGTGTAGAGTTACAACAACACGTTATTTAAATAAATTGCCAAAAATAAAGAGTAACAACCACGTCGCCGCCCGTCGCGGCCAACTACCGAGTACTGCCGACCGCGCTCAATCGTCTCAGTGACGTCACACGGTCCCGGGCACACTGCCTTTTAGTGGAAGGAACGCATAATGTTTATTAATTAATATCTTCGTAAGTAATGGTCCGATTTGGATAATTCAAACTGTAATGTCATTCTTATGTAATAAAAAATAACTAAAGGGCCAGTTCTAATTAATTTGCTATAACTTTACTGATTCTCATTACAACTACCTACTTACAACAAGTCTATGTCTAAGTTTATTTTGGTAATAAAAGTTTTCGAAATCACTCTCAATAGGTATACATACATAGGTACCTAATTACATTACTTATGTATAAGTATAACGGCTTGATAAAATTAAATCTGTATGACTTAACATAAGGTACACTTAAGAGTACCTACCAGTACCTACATCATCATTCATTTATATATCTATATTACAAACGCAACCATCTTAGACTCGGTAATCTAATCATTATGATATGAGACATCATTATATTTACTATTTACGATTAGCACGAGAGTATAGTACTTATCGATTTCTACTATACCATAATGTACTAGTCTCAGTTACAAAACAAACCTTAAAAAGTTGA
Source organism: Argyresthia albistria (assembly GCA_963457715.1). NCBI lineage: Eukaryota > Metazoa > Arthropoda > Insecta > Lepidoptera > Argyresthiidae > Argyresthia > Argyresthia albistria. The sequence goes on from OY735253.1 coordinate 3,962,552, forward strand.
TCGAGAAATAGTACTTAATAGGTACCTTTCTAGATAGATACATAGATGACTCATTGTTTTTTAGGGTTCCGTACTCGAAGGGTGCCAAACGGGACCCTATTACTGAGACTTCGCTGTCTGTCCGTCCGTCCGTCCGTCCGTCCGTCTGTCTGTCACCAGGCTGTATCTCATGAACCGTGGTAGCTAGACAGTTGAAATTTTCACACATGATGTATTTCTGTTGCCGCTATAACAACAATACTAAAAATCAAAAGAAATTTAATATTAAGGGGGTCTCTCATACAACAAACGTGATTTTTTTGCTCATTTTTGCTCGATATTGATAATGGTAGCAGGTAGACGATAAAATGTTCACAATATATTGAGTATATTATTTACTTAAAAAATAAATAATTAAATTAAAATTAAATTAATATTTAGGGGGGCTCCCATACAAAATGTTTTTTTTTTTTGCGGTTTTATATAGATAATTGTACGGAACCCTTCGTGCGCGAGTCCGACTCGCACTTGGCCGGTTATTTTTATCTTTTACTTTATAAAGAGCCATAGGTATCTGGTTCCAATCCTTCGGCCTTCATAGCTCAAATATTTTGGCCGGGATCGTTACTATTTAGATTTTATTCTTATTCAAAAACTGCCTGATCAGCTGATTGACTTTCACTGGCTCTTCCTGCTGCATGAAGTGTCCGCAGTCTTTAATGGTCTCGGTCTCTATGGTCGCGTATTGTCTCTTCATAGATGTGGCGAGGTTCTTTGAAAGGTACGCGTCTCCTTCTGCCAAGACGTGAAGGAATGGGATGGGCTCTTCGCTTCGCGTCATCTCCACTGGAGAGAAGGTGAAGTTGGCTCGGTAGTAGTTGATGGGTGGAGTGAAGGCGACTGGAAATAAATAATTCAAAGGTTATGTACAAATAAAGTAGGTAGGTACCTACTTTTGTAGAGACCAACGGGGTCAAGTGAGAGTCGGGGTCGTACACGAAGATGTCCGGACATCTGTTCAAACATTACAATGCACAATAGTAAGTTTTAGTACAAATAGTGTCAAACTACTCAGTCTGTTGTGCAACCACACAATCTCAAAAGAAGAAGGGCATAAAGCATCTCATTCGAAGATCAATTCAAGTTATAACTGTGACTCACGTTGCTTTCCGAACCAATATTTGTAACATTCCACATCCTGCTCAGTGACTGTGGATTTCCCCTTAGCCAGCATTATGGTTTCGAAGACCGCGCAGTTGTTCATAGTGAGGTACTTCTCCGGCAGAGCCGGCATGCGGTAGAAGAACATGTACCTGTGGAGAGAGTAGACGAAGGAAAAATTAGTAGATAAATCTTCTTGTGTCCTCGGAACTCCTTGTGGAACTTAGACCCCTTTAAACTAGACCTTTGACAACTTAGACCCCTTTAAAATACACCCTTACTTCGAAAATTGGCCAGGTAAAACTGATAGACTTCTGAATAATTTCGGTCGCCCTTCTTGATACATGGAGACTGTATCTCTAAGTAATTAAATTGAGTGACACATAGTCGAGAAATATATATTGGTTCAACAGAGTAACAGCACAATTTAATCCTTTACGTCCGTCCTAAATGGCAAAGTAACTTACCAAGACATCTTTTGCTGGGCAGGGTTACTGTGCACCTCATAGCTGAAGGCTTGCATGGAGGCACTCCCCAGCACGACCAGCCCTGACACCACGTCAGGGTGGGTGTCTCGGAACTTGCAAGCGATCAGGCCGCCCCAGTCGTGGGAAATCAGAATACACTTCTGACGACCTGCGGAATCGAAGAGGTTATGGTTCAGAATTCGGTAAAAGTAGTCCTTTCCCTAGCTAATCCCACAGCTCTCACCTCTACTACCATTCGTCTAATTACTTACTTTCGTGCTAACTTTAGATTTCGAAGGCTCATGAAAATACTTTCGAAAGGCCGCGTTCCTCCAAGTGAAAATATGAACGACAGCAACTTGAATAATACCATTTCTAACCCCCCGAACTTGAAAAATTACGAGCAACGATGAGCAACCTTTTCACTGATGTGATGACTCTTCGTAACTTACTAAACGTAAGGATCATTAGGTTTTCTTGCCATACAGAGTTATAGCTACTTACAACATAAGCTCGGTTAAAATCTGAAAGTATCAACATCTTAGTAGCTATGATAGAGGCACTACATAACAAGCAGTAAGTAAGTAGTTTGCGGTTTCTCTAAGCTAGTAATCTGCAGTACCCTGCAATTTACTTGAGAGTACTATACGATGTAGCTATTAGTACTATGAGTATAGTCAGTATTTATAGCCGCCATAACAACAAGCTTCGGGCTAAGAGTCTGATGGAAAGTAGTTTTCCCTCTTGCCTTGAATCAATGAATCACAGCAAGATATATTTCTGTCGCCGTATCGTTCATGTTGCCTGGGCCGATCGAGATCTGCCTAGGCCGATTGAGATATAAGATTCGTATTTCAGCTAATAAGTAGTATAAATAGCTATAAGTAACTCATGCCCCCCGCTCGATACGCGGTCGGTACCCTAACCCTAAGGTAAAGTTTACACAACACTAAATTAATATTTCAGCTAAGTTTACTCTGAATAAGAAATCAGCTGTTGCGTTCCCACCTACAGTCAGTAAGGATAACCAGCCAAGTGCGAGTCGGACTCGCGCACGAAGGGTTCCGTACTATTATCTATAAAAAACCGCAAAAATAAAAAACACGTTATTTGTATGGGAGCCCCCCTTAATATTAAATTTCTTTTGTTTTTTAGTGTTTGTTGTTATAGCGGCAATAGAAATACATCATCTGTCAAAATTTCAACTGTCTAGCTACCACAGTTCATGAGATACAGCCAGGTGACAGACAGACAGTCAGACGGACGGACGGACAGCGAAGTCTTAGTAATAGGGTCCCGTTTGGCACCGTTCGGGTACGGAACCCTAAAAATCACCCTTAGAAATCACTAAAGGTGTCAGCCAGCCAGCTCTCTAACTTTTTATTAATCTGAGTCTACAATAATAGTGCGATAAATATTTGTGCCGATGAGAGTGCGATAAACATAGAAACTAAAGAATAAAACAATTACGTATTCTTTAGCGCTTTTACACCACTCTTAAAAAGTTAAAACTCTTGCATCAGCAGCGCCTCGTGGCGTGTTTAGCACTCTGCTAAAATTGTAGGGTTCCGTGTGGCCTACTTACTTTAATCTACCAACACCTCTAGGCTACGGAGATGCATCGTTCAACAATACGTCTTCTATGATTAATTGTTTACGGTCTTACCCAAATTCCTGACGAGATCTCTGATGTCCTCAACTAGCAACTCTACTTTGTATGAAGACAGCCCATCCGGTCGCTCTGAATCGCCATAGCCCCGCATGTCCACCGCAATGCACCTATAAAAACGTATCATCTCGTCACAGACTAATATCGAGGCATCTCGTGAATTATAATCAAAATCCCTGCATCAAATCATATCAGCCCGGCAGCCTTTTCTCTGTTTACAATGCATGTTTTTGATTTTGTTTATGTACTGCTTTATTAATTGTTTTCCTGTCAAACGTGTATTGTAAAAAGTGAATAAAATGACTATCTATCGTTACATTTTGACGTGACAACGTCTTATAAATTGGTTTGCCGGGTGACACTTCAAGAAACTGCGTTACGCTCCGCTCACGTTATGCGCTCACAATGAGAGCGAGTGAGAGGCACGCGTCCCTTCCACTCGGGCATGGTTAGCCCGCCTAAGAGCGAGAGAGACAGACATAAAAAGTGAAAGGCTTTGTATAAATAAATGTTTTAAATTGTTACTATTATTTCATCCTTCTTCCTACTATACGAATGAATATTCACATTAAAATTATTTTACCACTCAAAGTCGTTGTCACGTAAAACTTTCGCCCGTATACCGACTTTACAGGCAACCAATTTTTTTTTATTATTGCTAATCTTACTCGAATCCGGGTAACGGCCTGTACCCCTCAGTGGGGACAGCAGGCCATGGGCGCTGGGAGGGGGGTGCAAGGGGGTGCACTTGAACCCCCCTGGAAATAAAATACATAAGTAGGAATAATTATATCTCCATATCATTACATCACTCATGATGCCCATGAGTTCTGTAATTGATATTCTATTCTATTATATTCTTCTATGGTACTCGTTACTCGACTTGCTAGCTATGGGAATTTTCCGGGGTGGCTCACGACACCTATGAGTTCTTCTATGGTACTCGTTACTCGACTTGCTAGCTATGGGAATTTTCCGGGGTGGCTCACGACGCCTATGAGTTCTTCTATGGTACTTGTTACCCGACTTGCTAGCTATGGGAATTTTCCAGGGCGGGCGGCTTGCGCTACCCATGAGTTCTTCTGGGGTACTCGTTACTTGACTTGCTGGCTACGTGAAATTTCCGGGGTGGCTCACGACGCCCATGAGTTCTTCTGTGGTACTCGTTACTCGACTTGCTAGCTATGGGAATTTTCCGGGGCGGCTTGCGCCACCCATGAGTTCTTCTGAGGTACTCGTTACTCGACTTGCTAGCTACGTGAAATTTACGGGTTAAACTGTTAAAGTTGACCTCTTGAACTGTACCTAGGAACTAAACTAACCTTCCCAAAAATCTCGAGCTGCGGTCGCGCCTGATTTACTGTGGATGCTGATGCACCTCCCTGAAAGTAATCTAGGCGGCGCCCATGCAGCAGACAGACCAAAGCAACGGGGCGCAGTAACATCATTAACGCCTTCACTCCCAGAAGCACACCGCTCGAACGACCTAACAATGGCGAACTATTGTTATATAAGATTTGTCGGCGAACCAGTTACACCTTGGGCGATAGTAATCTATCAGTATCCAGTCCAGATGCACAATTATTCCGTTAATTTTTCAATACTCGGTAAATGTGTATCTCATCACAGGAATGTCACATTTCTCAGGTATCACAAATAAAGTTTCTAGACTAGACTAAATAAAATCGCCACTCAAATGTCTGTCTACCTGCATTGTTATTACGTCGAGAAGCCATGTAGGTGTAGGTATTGAAAGTTTTATCGTTACCAATAGTCCTTATTGAACTCCGTGATTTGGTACCGCCAGGAGTACCAGAACTCAGGAAACCCATGCACGAAGATCATCAGAGGCTTCGAGGGATCACCACTCTCGACATAATGCAGCTTTGTATTCTGGAAAACATAAGCTTCGTCTTACCACAAGCTAAAATGCTCGCAAGATAAGTTTGCGCGCGCGCGGTGACAAGTCGAATCTTTCTCAATCCTCCTCAGTCCTCAATGTAAATCAGCGCAACATGTTTTGATCACTGACAGAAGCTCTTTCGCATTTATTTTAACAAAATTAATACTGATTTATAGATTATACATATACCAAAGAAAATTACTTGCATGCTATAACCTAATCCATCCATAGGTACCCTGAAAGCCTTATGTAAAACACGTGACGTGTCCACAACAGTGAAATCTGACATCGGTGAAATTAACCACAGTCGCTTAGATCGACTGTATGAAATAGGTACCTACATAGTACATACATAAAACATAATAAATTATCATTTACAAGAATAGCATTTGGCCTACCTACCTATTACACATTTATCAGAATGGAAACAGACAGACAGATATTCTTATCGCTCTGCTAATCGCTATACCTACTTATACTGAGGATAGGTATCAATTAAATTTTTGGTTATAATGGCTTCCATCTGTTCGATGATGAGATGACACGTATTTATATACCTAGCAGTTGACCGGTTTTTACGATGTTCCAGTAGGTACCTAGTAGGTACTTCCTCTATCCTCATTAACTGACTTAAAAGGAAGGGGTTATCAAATCGGCTGTACCTATGTTTTTTTATGTTTGTTACATCTAAACTGGTACTCTTTCAGGGTACTCTTTATGAACCAATTTAAAAAAATCCTTCGTTCGAAAGGTTTGGTCTCATTTTTTTTAAATCAGGAATCCGTTCAGTAGTTAGGTTTCCACTAGAAAAAACTGTGAAGTTTAATTTGTTTTTACCTGGATGACATTATACATCCAGCCTTTTTGTCACGAGATAAAATCTGCCTGTTAGGATTATATTCGTTTATAATATGTAATATGTATGGAATTCAGGAAACAGATTTCGTAGGCTCGTTTTCGGGTTTATAGACGACATTTGTATTATCGAGCGGGGAGGACTAAGTGATAGGTCAGGAGTCTTTATTTTTTTAATTTTAACTTGGTGAATTATTAATCTGTGCATAAACTGAGGCTCTGTCTCACTCATATCAGTCGACTCAAGCGTCTCAATAAGCTCTATGACTAAGACATACGACATACCTGTGCATTTGTTTTGAGTACTCTTGAGTAACTCAAGTAAAAGCATTAACTACCTTGACGAAGGTCATGTTCACTTATGTAATCAAATCATGTTGTTATGTAAGATTAAAGATGTTACGGTTACACTTCCGTAAAGATTTACCTTGGCAATACCTACATTATAGAAAATAAATGATGGCAACATTTTAAGAGACCACAGAAAGAGACTAACGAACGGAATGCGTGGTGAACTGCACCTTTCCAAAGATCTTTTGGCGCTAAAGCTTGATATTATAGGTACCTAAGCCTAAAGAAAGGTCTGTGTTGATGACAGGTCCGTGCTCAGTAGCGCCCCATTGTAAACGTCACTCACAGGTGTTAAAAGGCTAACCGAATATTTTATCTAACGCTCGCTGTTTTCAAATATTGCCTTCATTAATTTTCTATCACTTCTTGCCAAGGTATACCCGTGTAGCGATTGCATGCACCGACTCTGCATCAAATGCTATTGCCGATTATAGTAGCTTTACGCAACGTTCCGCTTTCTACAGGACGAACTTCCGGAAACTTGCGATAACTTGGAAAATTGCTATTGATTAATCTTTGCTCGTCGAATAAGGCCGAACGGTAATCTTATCTATCATTTATGTCATGTGTTACATGCAATAAAGTATGACTATGAGTTATATAATACTATACTTACTGCAGTAGGTACCTAATGGCTGATTTTACCAACAATCCCTATCTTTAGGGGACACTTTATTTCCTTTCAGGGGCCACCTACCGGTTGTTTCGCTTTGACCTAAGTTTAAAGGTCGTCTGGCTACTAGGGGACCCCTTAATTTAAAAGGCCGGCCTCCGAAACTGTCGCTAGACAGCTAAGAAGAGCTAAGTGTCCCCTAACCGTCGGTGAAATCATGCATAAGTCTACCGGAGTTACCGGACCGTAAGTGAATAAAACAGCACACATAGCATCACGCCTTTTCCCATACGGGGTGGCAGAAGCACAGTTGTGTCAGTTATTTAACAGGTAGCTACTCCATTTGCGAGAAGGCCGGGCCATTGCTGCATACCTAAGGTACCTGGGTATAGTTGACTGACTCATGTCTACTGGTATGAAATTACTGTTCCTCTTCGGTGTCTTTGGTGCCTTTCATATCTTTCTTATGAACGTGGACACATTCACTCATTGTGTAGATTGACAATTATTTTGGCCTTGGGCTTCTGCCACCTAGTCTGAAACATGGCGTTTAGGATCAGATGTGTGTAAGAATTGTTCGATCTTACGGTTGGTCTTAACTCTAAGTACTAATCACTGACCTATTCCAAGTACCGACTGCAATACCAGGGCATGTGATGATGTAACACAATACTCTGCAATAGATGTAGTCTACAGCCTGATTATTCTAGTCCCACTTTCTCTTTAGGTTCGCAGAACGTGGCCATTCCCCTTGTCACGAAAAGGGGGTTAACACAAACTTTATAGTGATTCAGTTTATTATCCTAATCAGTGGCGATCCGAGGGGGGGTGACAAATCTCCTAAAACTTGACGGGGTGTATGAAAATTTCCGGGACGTCTGCCGCCACCCATGAGTACTCCTGCAGAGCTCGTGACTTGCCTTGCAATTAAATGTCTAAACATATGTTGAGTAGGTACACTGAGTATTGAGATAAAAAATACTAAACAATAAGAAACTAACCCTAATCCATCAAATTTCCTATGTTTTCCGAGGCGACTAACGCCACCGTTCTTCTGAGACGCTCGTTACTCGACTTGCTAGCTATGACATTTTTCGGGGCGGGCGTTAGCCGCCCATGAGTTTTTCAGAGGAACTCGTTGTTCGATTGGCTAGTTATCTGTAATTTCCGGGGTGTAATGAGTTCTTGTCAGGGACTCGTTACTTAACTTGCTAGCTATGTGAAATTTCCGGGGCGGTTGGCGCCGCCCAAGAGTTTTTCTGGGAGGAGGGGTTTCCGCTCATGAGCTCATGTTGTTTGCTTGAGCGACCTGTTTTATTGTTTAAATTCATCTCTTTAATTGTAGTGTAGACACAAGACCTAAGATGACCCCCGAAATCTTGAGCTGCGACCGCGCCTGATCCTATCTATCAACGTATCAGCATCACGCGATCCATTTCCATTTAAATATTTAGGTACTCCATAACGGGCTTCATTTTACCATTAGGTAAAATGCTGAGAGTTGTTATGAAGACGGTCTAAGTAATTTTGGGGTTACATGATCCTAGGCTGAATCGTTATAATATGGCCAGCTAAATCTGGCTATCTGTGTATCACTTTGTATGGGTAAATGTCCCAAACTATGTGAGTAATATACATAAGTATGATTAACTTTTATTAGAATTTGCGTGATCGAAATTTAAAAAAAATACTTAAGTACTTACATTAACTTTAATATATTTATGTACTCCATATTTAGGGTCAGTCAGGCACGCCGGTGGCTCCAGCCTCAACTTCAGTGCCCAGGGGTCCGCAAACGGATTCTTCGCATAGTTCCAGAGCATTACAAACGAAACTACAACACTATAATACAGTGTCAAAACATTAACCATCACATAATTAAATAGCACCCCGAGCACACCCATTTTTATTTAGACTTATATCTTAACAAGTCCGTTTGCGACCAAGTCTACGAGCTAACTGAAACAGACTGAACCTGAGTATTCATTGAAGATATTGCGCTCGTGCCGGCTCGTGCCGCAGACAGATAGTACAGCGTAATTTACTGTTCTTACCTCCTCGGCCTCCTCTGTTGGCATATGTACTCGAAAGAGCATCAAGCTTCCTACTTATAGTTACAATTTGATTCTAAAGAGCATGATTATAAAGCGTCGTTGCGTTGTCGAAAGTTAACGTGCCGATAGTACTTAGGTTAAGTATAAACGCATAAACATAACCGGTATCCTTATGACGTGACGTGTCGGTTCGGTAGTACGTTTACACGCATGTGGGTTGTGTGTGCTGTGTGGCTCTGACCGCCAAACCCTGACCCGGCTGTTACATCATTCAGCAGGTTATGATTACAATACGAAAGTTGTGAATTTGAATGAAAAGTTGACGAGCCAGGCCCCCTATTCTCGCGTTATAAAGATCATCTCCCCAGTCGAGATATTGGTTTTGATAAAACGATCTCGATATATATTTTATTTATTTCGATCTAAAACGGTTCGAGATATCTCGAGAGGCTAGTCGTAAGAACGGCTTTTTCTTGTTTTGATAGAGATTTCGGTTTCTCAAAATCAATATTTCGACCATGGACATGATCTCGCTAGCGCCAGAATTACCCCCAGGTTGTGATGTCAGAAGCGAGATAAAAAATGCTGATGATGATCGTTTGAGAATTTGATATCTAAATTCATGATTTTGCAACTTGAATCCGGCAGCTCCAATATCTACAGCATTTTTTGTAAATTACAATACTTTTTCGTAGCGGTGGGTGGTGTATGCGTGTGTACTCAACCCACTGGACGCTAATGAAAGAAAACCGATCTAACGATGTTTTCTTTCATTAGCGTCCAGTGGGCTTCACAAAATAAAAGGCCCGTTTTGACAGTTCACGCCCATGAAGTTTTAACCCCTAACACGTAGCTGTTTTCCTAGGCAACTTGAGTACGCTTCGCTTGCACGCAACAGCTGGCTTTTATTGCCTACGCATTAGGGGTTCTATTCTATTTTAGTTTATGGCACTTTGTTGCCTATCGACAAATTCTGCCAGTGTCAGGTGTAAGGCTTGACATGGGTCAGACAAGCCGCGAGGTTAACAGGTTTAGGGAAATATATCCTTGCGTATATTCTAAGATAAAACTTCATGGGCGTGAACTTTCAAAACGGGCATTTTATTTTGTGAAGACTATAGTCATAAAACTAAAACAAGTCGTAGTGAAGTGATAGAAATGGTTGCCATGGGCCATAAACGGGCCATATTTTCAACCGACTTCAAAAAAAGGAGGAGGTTCTCAATTCGACCCGTATGTTTTTTTTTTTTTTTCTATGTTTGTTACGCGATTGCTCCGCCAATTATGAACCGATTTGAACAAATCTTTTTTCGGCGTATAGGTAATACCTCAAGGGTGGTCCCATTGACACCAGGTCAGGATCTGATGATGGGATCCTGGAGAAATCGAGAGAACTCTTCAAATATTATAGGCAGACCTATAGTGATTTTTGTGTTTTTCATAATAACTCGTGCAAATGCACATGGTAAGCATAATATTGTGATGCGGAACTGCTGATGAAGACCACATATGGCCACCAGATCTGCTCAATACTAGGTACAAATACAATGCGTGGCTGACGGGCAGGCAACGCATAGCCTAAACCGGTGGACCTAGAGCCATGAAACTTTGTACAGGGGTTCCTTAGTCGCGTGGGGTAGCACTGATATAGCATTTGACAAAATTAATTCCCCAAGGGAGGGGGGATAAGGGGTTACAGTTAGTATTAAACTCAATCTAATCAAATAGGGTTTGTGGAAGTCGGTTTTTTCTAAAGTTTACTTTTTGTTTCAATTATCACTGCAATATGTGGCCGGCAACTATTTGGTGTCTTTCTCTCACTTGTTACACCAATAGTTGCCGGCTATACGGGGTGACTGTAAACCCGTAGCTATATTTCACGGGGTTATTAAGGACATCATTCTGAGCAACTTTCAACCGATTTGATCAGAGCAACTTTATTTTTCACTTCTCCATACAAATCAGCTGACCTACTCAGGCCAAAATGTACTGGGAGGTGAAAAATAAAGTTGCTCTAATCAAATCGGTTTCATAGTGAAAGTTGCTCAGAATGATGTCCCTAACAACCCCTTAACATATAGCTAGGGTTTTCACAGTCACCCTGTATATTGCAGCAAAACCTGCCCGTTTAGGAGCACCATTAAAGCAATACAAATCAAAATTGCTTCTACTCCAGACTCAACCTCTTGTAGGGCAACAATCCCTGATGACTGGACTAGAAGCACGCTAGAAGTATATTTCCTGGGAAAAGTTGTTCATAATGATGATAAATTAAATATCCCCTTTTATTTATCTTACGATATTGCTACGTTTATCTACTTTATGTGTAGCCATTTTCTTCAAAACCGGATTATGGAAACCGCTAACACCAGGCAGCAGTAATCAGAGTAGGAAGGTAGGATTGTAGGTATAGTATAAATATAATATATCTAGATAGAGTAGGTTCAACGGTCTCGAGTCTCGATACACGAGGCTGCCCCCGAATCTCGCACTATCGAGATCATGTCCATGGATGAAATATCGATTTTGTATACTAACTAACCGAAAATTTCCGTCGAAAGCAAATTAAACTATTCTCACGACCCGCTATGATCAACCGAGATACCTCGACCCGATTTCGATCGAAATAAATATGAATTGACGTCGTTTATCGCATATGGAGATGATGTCCATGGTCGAAATATCGTTTTTGAGATACCGGAATCAAAAACAAGAAAAAGCTATTCTTACGACTAGCCTTTCAACCAACCGAGATATCTCGACCCATTTTTGATCGAAATAAATATAAATCGATTATATTTATTTCGATCGGGTCTGTTATTTATTTGTGCTATAAATACATACCTACGCGACAACGACGCAACTGCGTGCGACTCAAATTTGTTACGGGTGCGCCTGACTTCAAACGCGTCTTCGTCGTGGTCCCGTGTCGTTGTCGTTGTGTCGTCGTCGTGTCCCATCGTCGGACCGTGTTTGTATGGGGTGGCCGGCAGCGGCGACTCAAGAACGACGCGTGGCGTGGGATATGATTATCAAATTCGAGTCACTTGATCACATCGCGTCTTCGTCTTGTAGCATGCCTAATGTGGATGGCCTTATACACAAGGAAATGCCATATTATGTACTCAAATACCACGTTTATTTTTCGAAATTTAATAACACATTTAACACAATTAACACTAAGGTATATCTACAAAACAATAAAGCATGAAGTTGCATAACTTTGACCTTAGTCACACATATTGTGCCAGCCATGCTTAGTGACTGCAACAACAGTGTCAAAAGATCCTATACCTACTTAGGTTTTGTGCTCATTTTTGCTAATTGTTCAGTTAAAAAAACACACTAATATCAATTATATACCTTCGCATAACAAATGACTAATTTACATTTTTCGTATTGGTCTAAACAAAAAACCTACACGTGGGTTTCTAAGATATCATCCATCATTAGAATGATCGCTACATACATATAATTACTAAATAGTAATTTAATTACCTAGTCTAGACGAGTCGACGCGTCCGTTCATTGACACTAGGTACTCTGAAATATTTTACGGTAGGTACGGGTTGTCTGCTCATATCCTTAACCCCAAGTTCACGAAAGGGTGGTCAAATGCAGCACGCTCCTTTTCCTCTCACATCAATAAATAAAGCCTCCACCGTCAAAAATTTCGAAGTAGGTACGCAACATGCATGTCATTCATAAGTAAGTCTCCCCAAGCACCACTTCTCTTCTCACTGAAGTGCCGGACCGTATACCGTCCCGTTAATCAAACAACACTACCATATTTACCTAAAGTCGTCCGCCGTCAATAGAAATTGTGGACTATGTAAACAAAACCGTTTTCTCAAGGTTCTGTAACGGAGTGTCACTGAATATTATTCCAACTCATGTACCTAGCATAAAGTCTTGCCTGTTATTCACTGTATTTCATCACTGTTTACATAGTCCACAATTTCTATTGACGGTTGTGTTTGTCTGCCTGTCAGCCCTGCCTACTCAGGAGTAGTCTCTGTCTCTGTTGTGTCATTGTATATTGCGTCGACTTCACCCCAGAGCCCGCTCTGTGACATCGATGTCAGGTCTTCGGCGCAGCGCCATGTTTCGTAGTCGTATGATAGCACTTCATCCATCCTAGTGGACGCTTTGGCCCTTCTAGTGTTGATAATTTCTGCTTGGATGTCAGTGGGCTCTATATCCTCACATCGAAGTCGCTCTCTGGTCTCTAGCTCAATTCGCTCCAACCTCTCGATGGCTCTCGTCGGATCAGCCCCTTGGGGCCTCACGTTGAAATCAATGTCGATGTCGATTCTGAAAACCAAACATAATAGACGAGAACATTACGCAAAATGTGAAAGACTTGATTTAGAATTTTTCAGTACACATTTCTCTATCGTGATTTCGTGTTGTTTCACACACCCGATTTTGAATTAAGTAGGTATGTTGAGATTTCTAGTTGTATCTATGTATAGATTTCTCTTTTATGTTAGGTAAGTGAGGTAACATAATTATATTATCTACCTACGTAACGAAGCAGCTGAGTGATGTGATGAGATGACCCCCAAGAAGATGACATATTAGTTGCCTAGAGGGGCGTCCATTAAATACGCGAGGGGTTTTCGGGTATTTTCTGACCCCCTCTCCGCCTGTTCAGATTTTGTGAGATTTTACTCAACCGTTTTTGGAATTTTGAAAAATGTGTTTCTATTTTAGAGGTGTTGGATTTGTCCCCTGAACGCCTCACGTAATTAATGGACGCTCCCTCTAGCCTACAGGTTTTATAATAATCGTGCGGTAAAAAGTCCATTTGCTTAGATCCGGTCGTGCTGCCTTAACACGTGACGTGACCATGACGTGACCATGACGCCTCTTGTATAACATATCTTCCGTGCGGGTGTACCTACGACAAAATCTAAGAGGATGGAATGGACTAGTAGGTAAGGTACCTAACTATCCTTTAAATTGATATTGATATTTATCTAATAGCTCGTCCAAAAACCACAAAACACCCGAGACGGTTGTGTACCTAAGTAATAAGAACGCGGATAAGGCCTATTTTTTTAGGGTTCCATACCCAAAGGGTAAGAAACGAAACCCTATTACTAAGACTCCGCTGTCCGTCCGTCTGTCTGTGTGTTTGTCTGTCTGTCCGTCTGGCACCAGGCTGTATGTCATGAACCGTATTGTTAGACAGTTAAAATTGTCACAGATAATGTATTGTATGCATGTATTTCTGTTGCCGCATCATAAATATTTAAGGGGGCCTCCCATACATACAACCAACAGACATGATTTTTTGCTGTCTTTATAGATAATGGTACGGAACCCTTCGTGCGCGAGTCCGACTCGCACTTGTCCGGTTTTTCATTCAATGTTATCAAATCTAGATGCTAAGAATGATTTATCCATAAAATCATAGGTATAATATATACATATAATTTATTATACCTACCTATTTTGTAATACCGGCTATATCACCTACCTACTTGAAGGATTGTAAGGTGAGTTTTCGCTGTGGCGAGTGTGACCGTGGCCAGAGTGATCCCACCGATCCGGCACAGGTCCGTGGCAGTGAAAAATATTCTTTCATATTCTTTCTTTCATTCTCTAGGAGAGTATATTTTTCACTGACACGGACCTGTGCCGTCACGAACACTGGCAAGTGTGACTACTCTCTGCCGTACCTGTGCCGGACCTGTGCCGGATTAGTGGGATCACTGATATGTGTGAGTCGACCTATATTGGTTTCCTCGGAACTTTGTTCCTACAAGCGATCGGCTCATAAAATTAATCAATGCAGTGATGGTTCACTGCACTGTATATCTTGACTAGACCTCCACCAGGACAATCGTTATCGGTAGGCAGGCAGGACACGTTACAGAGTATTCCAGACTAAGCAAGTTAACATACCATTTTCACAAACCCAGCAGATTCTTCTTCTAGGTCGGCTCGAAAATCTTTTGATGGGCCATTGTAACAGGCCCCTAGATGTTTCCCCGAGACGTTCAAATGCGCTTGACAAGTCTCTTGATATCAATGGCGATCTAGCCCGTAGACCGCTTGACGGTAATTACGCGGTAGACGATCAATATTCGCTTCAATCACGTGAGACTTAATTGTCAAGCGCACTTGATCGTCTCGGAGAGCCATAACCACCATAACTGCTACTAACCCGGTGACTTGTCTGAACTTGGCCCAATCTTCCAAGCAGTGTGCCCGCGGTATCTCGGCAGCCAGCGATCGAACGGGGTCATTCAACGTCTCTTCGGCCATCTGCTTCTCGACTTTGCTTAGTTCTAGAAGGAACAGTTATAGGCTCTACTCACGATGCAACCTGGCTTGCAATCTGTCGTTGCAACTCATAGAAGGCAGACTGCCTTGCAACCGCTAGAGAAGGACAGGGGGGCAATTCTGGCGCTAGCGAGATCATGTCCATGGTCGAAATATCGATTTTGAGATACCGTATTCTCTATCAAAAACAAGGAAAAGCTATTCTTACGACTAGCCTTTCGACCAACCGAGATATCTCGACCCGTTTTCGATCGAAATAAATATAAATCGAGATCGTTTTCAACGGATTCTGGCCGTATCAAAACCGATATTTCGACTGGGGAGATGATCTTGATAGCAGAGAAATACAAGTTGCAGCAATCGCGAGATAGATTGCATCGTGAGTAGAGCCCTTTAGAGTGCTTACAATAGGCTTGTGGCCAAGGTACTCCAATAAATCTAGGAATAAGTCTTAACTTGAAGCATTATGTACAAAATGGCTTGACAATCTCAGAATTGTATATTTCCAGCAGATATATTTTATAAAGTCAATTTTGTGCAAAAAAAGACAGCACTTGATGGCACTTTTGCATGACGTCATTCTGATATTATTTCGTAGAACTCAGGAACAAAAGTTCCGTTTTGACAGTTCATAAAAAGTATTTATTTTGACTTGACAGGCCACAAGCTTATTGCAATTATTTTGAATGTATAGACCAGTTACTTAGAACATTTAGGCCGGCCACATACAGTCGGAATTCCGGTACGGAATTCCGTAACGGAATTATTCCGAACGCAGTAAATTCATACAAATCTATGGATCTACCACATACATACGGAAGTTTTCCGTTCGGAATTTTCGCGGATTTGTATAGGATTGAATCCCGTTTCAGAATTCCGAATCGAAAAAATTCCGACTGTATGTGGCTGGTCTTAGGGCCGCCACATACAGTCGGTTTTCCAATTCGGAATTCCGTAACGGAATCATCCCGAACGCAGTAAACTCATACAAATCTATGGATCTACCACATATATACGGAAGTTTTCCGTTCGGAATTTTTGCGGATTCGTATGGGATTGAATCCCGTTTCGGAATTCCAAATCGGAAAAATTCCGGCTGTATGTGGCCGGCCTTAAGCGTGTAAATAGGTATGCCAATACGCTACGGAGTTGGACACACGTAGAAATTATATTTAAGCCAAGACTTGAACCGCAGTTTGCTGAAAACTGTGAAACAAAAATAAACATCGTCAATTTAACAGACTGCGTTGGCTCTGTACCTAGTCCCTACATTTGAGTACCTATGTTTAGTGAATGGATTGTTGGATCACAGTTTAAAGATAACGGATCACGGAGACGAAATCTGAAGCGTGTTCGAGTCATCTATGCAACAAAAATAAGTACTTAGTCCTCATGATGAATTGTCTTGCTTGGCTGATAATTATTTAGGGTGATGTTCTAGTAATTTACGCACGGTTTCCTGAGCGCTGATTAAGATAACAAGTTGGTTAAATAAGTTTCGGCCAATCACGTCTCGCTATTTTGAATAATAGCGGCACAGAGCCCAGGAAACTGGACAATAATGCCTCAATACTATTGTAATGGGGTACCTACACTATAGTAGGATTTTTAACATGGCAATAGCGGGTCATTGCTCCGCGATCAAAATTGTAATGTATGCGATTTGACGTTTGCCGCCACCAACACCGCGGCGGCAGTGGCGGCAAACGTCAAATCGCATTCATTTTCTAAGCGGGTCAATGTCCGCTATTACCATGATAAAAAAACTCATTTTATCAACCTGCGTCGGTAGGTTGTTGGTGCGCCCGCGCCGGTCTCCGCAGCGCCTGCGCAAGGTTGCCGCACACCGCCACCGCTCCCTGCGACGTCAGGGAGCTGCCGCTACAGCGCCACTCCTCGTCTGAATACAACATGTGGAACTTGTGGAAGTAACTCTATATGTTTCTATATAAATAGACATATTTGAAGTTTGGCGAAAGCGTAGCAACCGTTAGGTAAAGAGGTAGTGTTCTCTAAGGGCTTGTGAATGAAAAAAGGCAAAGGAGATCCTAAATAGGAGAGTACTTGAATTCTTAATTGATATCGACTCCGAATGCAATCATCTTCTCTACACTGCCATCTTAACAATGGCTTATCCACAGACCA
The DNA here is from genome assembly GCA_963457715.1 of Argyresthia albistria. NCBI lineage: Eukaryota > Metazoa > Arthropoda > Insecta > Lepidoptera > Argyresthiidae > Argyresthia > Argyresthia albistria. The sequence goes on from OY735253.1 coordinate 3,980,043, forward strand.
TCCACATAGTATAATAAATAACACATTGCCCCATCATTCATTACGAGATCATGACATTTTTTACTATTCTACTCGGCTATTTTTAATGTCCGAAAATGTGTATATCTTTCGAAAGCCGAGACTTCGTTACTTACTTCCGTCACACACGCCTTTTCCCATTCGGGGTGGCAGAGGCGCATTTGTGTCCAAGTTCAGCCAGTTATTCAATACTCCATTTTGCATTATATGAGTGTTGATAATATCCATACCCATAAGCGTGTTCATAATCTCCAGCCTACTCAGTGGTTTGGCTCGCCGGGTCTGCGCTGTGTGCGGGCGCGACGGCAGCCGCGGGCGCTCCGGCCGGTGGCAGATGCCCTCCGTGGTGGCCGGCCGACGACGCAAGACTGCCACTTGACCGATGTCGGCTAAGGGGGCCTCGTTGTAATCCCCGTCGGGGCCGTGGCTTGGTGATGCTGTCTAGAAGGTGAATTATGCGTTCTGATAGCTATGAAAGCCAAAAAATAATATGATCCACACGAATTGAGCTTGGCTTGGTGACTTGTACATTTTACGTTTGAGGTATAGATTTTGTGGTGAACGGAATAACTTGTGGTGATTCAGCAAAAGATTACCTACTTCTCAGAAAGTTCTCCCTGCATGAGCATACTTTGAGTTCTCCGATAAATAGATAGGAGTGCTAAAAGTTGGGTGAGGGTGAGAAGCATCATTAATTAACTTACCGCAATGTGTTCCGTTGAGCATGAAGGGCCAGGCTCGGGTTCAGACGGCGGGGCCTTCGACTCTACTGGAAGTTTCTCCTCGTCCACTTCTGAATCTGAACTAGATGATTGATTCTCGAAGATTTCGTCTGTATCGTCATCTGGGGAAACAACACATTGTCAAAACTGCCGATATACAGTGGAAAATAAACAAATCAAAAAGCTATCCCACAACGCACCAGTCTCATTGTACAGCAGTCGATCATCGAGAAACATTAGCATGGGGAGTGCAGAGGCTACCCGAGTTCTGTAGTCTTCATACTCTGAAGCTGGAGAGCCTCGGAGAGTCAGTCGCCGCAGGGCGCTACACACACCCAGGGTCCAAAAGCGACTCGAATCCGCTATAGGGTTGCTGTAAACAAACTTTCACTTTACGACCTGCCTGAAATAATTAGAAAGAAGAAGCTCCCTACAAGACGGGCTATATCTTGAGTGGTACCCCCAAGTTGTCGACTCTTCCTACTTCCTACCATACTTTTACAGTCTCATCTTACTCACTTAGCCAAGTCCAAAGTGTGCAGCTTTTGGAGCACGGCCAACGGCTGTAAATCCTTCAGTCGGTTTCCGGAAGCATGCAGCTCTCTCAGAGCTGACAGGCCCCATATTCCATCCAAGCTGGTCAGGTTGCAGCGATTGATACTGAGAAACTATGAAATATTTTAGTATAGTTTTCTCTCAACGGAACGAAATATCCAGGATTGTATTGTATTGATGTATGATTAGAACAAGACCAGGAGCTCTATTTCTCGATCGCTCTTTTACAAACGACCACTCTTTTCTACCGATTTTCGTTCGTTATATTCAATTCGCTCTGCAACGATTGTTTAGAATAGAACCACTCGTTGCACAAGTCATATATCACACGAGCGAATGAAAAATAGAGCTCCAGGCTGTAGATCGCTCCGCTCTCATCTAAGAAAAAGAACCCGTTAACTCTCAAGATTATGTATAGCATTTCCCCCTCTTTGAGGCCCTGTCTCAAAGGTTCTGTCTGTATAAGCCCTAATGTAAAGATAAATCATATTTTTTTTAACTATGTAAAATTACAGGTTCATCTGTCACATAGAGCTTATCGTGAACCTTTGAGACAGGGCCTGATGCCCGATTTCACCGACGGTTAGGGGACACTTAGCTCTTTTTCTTAGCAGTATAGCGACTGCTTCGGAGGCCGGCCTTTTAAATTTAGGGGGTCCCCTAGTAGCCTAGATGACCCTTAAACTTAGGTCAAAGCGAAACAACCGGTAGGTGGCCCCTGAAAGGAAATAAAGTGTCCCCTAAAGATAGGGATTGTTGGTGAAATCGACCATGAGTCTTTTAAAAGGTTGACACCCTTCACAAACCTTGAGTTTCGTCAGCCCTATACCCAGCTCCCTCAACGATGCTATAGCGCTTCCATCCAGGGTCAATGAACTGAGTCGTGGTGCGAGCACGTTGAGCCTCCGCAGTCCTACTCTCTCAGCGACGACCTTTAGCTTGGCTTCTCGGATCCTTAGCACTTCGTCGTCACTACTTACGCCACTGTATTGTTTCTGTAGAATGAGACCAGGTTACCAGGTTTAGCTTTTTAGTTAGCGTGTGATGGCAGTCTGAGGTACCGTCACATCAATTAGGTGATCAGGGTAGACTGCTAACGAAAGAACATACCAACAGTTCAATAAGAGTAAGATCTCGAGGTATGACGATGCGTCGGTATCCTGGCAGACGACGTTCCAACTCTTCTTGACCTAATGGCTGCGGTGGGTCAGGCGGTGGTATTGCTAGCATTCTGTAAGTAGCAAATAATTTATGATGACCGTCTTATTCTAGGGATTTGAATATAACGGAAAACCTTGTGGTAAAACGTAAAACACTGAGGGCATGTTCGAGTCATGCCAAAATAGGAATATTTACCTGAATAATGGAGTGGCACTTATAACATGAGGTTCGGGAGAGCTTGTACTGGAGATCTCTGAGGGTGACGGTGAAGGCACCACGCTTGGTGTCTCCGGAGCACTCTCTAACTCCACGCATGGAGCTTCTCTTGCAGGCATTTTGCATAGATATTGTACCTATATTCGGTAGGTAGGTACTGCAAACAGTAATAATGACGCAAAATTGTGACCTGCTTTTGGTGACCTAGGCATACCCAATATACCTACCCATTCTTGTTGAATGTTCGGCAGCACCTATTCGACTTTATTAAATTTACCTACCTTGTCTTGCTTATTGAATGGGTGATTTGATGATGATAAAACTACTTGATTTTCGTCTGCAGATCAGTTAATAAATGTTTTATTTTTGGAGTACATAGTGTTTCTGATTTTTCTGATATTGACATGTTTTTCTAAATTGTTTACTTGTTGCTAGGCGATACATAGGTAATGAAGACAAAATATAAATAGGTCGTCAAACGCAAATGTGAACGCAGTCATAAATTTATTTCTGCTGGCAGCGCCGATGTGTCAGTGTCAGGTTTTTGACAACGTTTTTAGCGCGAATCGATCGGCCAACTGTGTTTGTTTTCGTCTTCTTTCAGTTCCTTTATCGGTTTATCCTACGAAAATCATGGAAACTACCATTACAAATGGGGTCCACAAACCCCACGACGAACTGCAATACTTGAAGCTGGTGAAGCAAGTGATTGATACGGGTAAGTGTAGTAAAAATTGCCCAAAAATCTCAATCTTCTTTACATCCCGGAACCACAGCCGGAACTCTTGCTTTTTATCGTATCCTTGCATTTACAGGTGACAAGAGAGTAGACAGAACCGGGGTGGGCACTCTATCAGTGTTCGGAGCCATGCAAAGGTACTCTCTAAATAACAATACCCTTCCGCTTCTCACAACTAAGAGGGTGTTCACCCGTGGCGTAATTGAAGAGCTGCTATGGATGATCTCAGGGTCTACGGATGCTAAAGTGCTATCGGAGAAGGGTGTACGCATCTGGGACGCTAACGGCTCTAGGGAATTCCTTGATAACCTTGGATTTATAAACAGAAAAGAAGGTCAGTAATTTTAAATGAAGTTAATAGAAGCTTACAGCTCCATTGTAAGCTAATTGAAGTATTCATATTGTAATAAAATACTACTTAGTTATATGATATTTTTTGCAGGTGATCTAGGCCCTGTATATGGCTTTCAATGGAGGCACAGTGGTGCCAAATATGTGGATGCAGCAACAGACTACACTGGGCAGGGAATTGATCAGCTACAAAACATCATTAACACCTTGATGTAAGCTTTCTTTCTAAATACTTGCTCCAACAATCTTAAAGTTCAAGTACTTAAGGTATCTTGTGGTTATTTATTTTTGGACAAGGGCAATATATCACATCTTATCTCTCTATGCATTTTGTTGTTTGGTTTATATATCACGTCTTATCTCTCTATGCATTTTGTTGTTTGGTTTACATTCGTTATCACCTCTGATTGACCCTGATTCATATGTATAAGATTCATGTATTATACATAACCATTCCATTATAAACATTAGTCTCATATCTTAACCTCCAGAGTATTGTGACCTACCATAACCTATACTTTGGCAAAAAATGCTAGACATTAAATAATGGCAACTTTTGCAGACTACTGTGTGTTTTCTTTAGTGACATATTTGGCTTGTCAATCAAAATGTGCAGTGGTGCCCTAATATGTCACTCATGTTGCCATTATTTAATGTCTAGCATTTCTTGCCAAACTGTAGCGAGCATTACCGTTTATCATGGGTATTCTGGCAGAACCATAATAGGCTTGTGGCCAAGGCAATCCAATAAATCTAGGAACAAGTCTTCAGTTGAAGCATTATGTATGAAATGGCTTGACATTCCCAGAATTGTATATTTCCAGCAGATATATTTTATAAAGTCAATTTTGTGCAAAAAAAAGACAGCATTTGATGGCACTTTTACATGACGTCATTCTGTTGTTATTTCATAGAACTCAGGAACAAAAGTTCCGTTTTGACAGTTCATAAAAAGTATCTATTTTGACTTGACAGGCCACAAGCCTATTGTAATTTTTCTTTATGAAAGTAGTTACAATTGCACAGTGCAATCCAACAACTAAAATATTGGGCCTGTAATTCTAGAAAGAATCCTGCTGACAGGCGAATGGTGATGTGCGCCTGGAACCCATCGGACCTCAGCCAGATGGCTCTGCCTCCCTGTCACTGCCTGGCTCAGTTTCACGTCGCTAGTGGGAGGTTATCTTGTATCCTGTACCAGAGGAGTGCAGACCTAGGGCTTGGGGTACCCTTCAACATTGCCAGCTATTCATTATTGACACACATGATTGCGCATATCACTGGACTTGAGGTAATTTTGATTTGGTTTTATTGATACAAGGTCTCTTATAAATATTTAAAGATAATTCTTAGCATATGCTCAAGTAAATAATATTTAGTGTCAACTATAACCACCTACCTACCATATAGGTACATTAAGAGTCCACGCGCGAATTAAATGCAGAGCTGTAAATGCAATCTTATAAACAGCAGTATGTTCAACTCGCGCAAACAGCTGTACATTCTATTTGCGCAATGTAATCTTGTGCCCCCTTAGCATACAGGGTGTAACAGAAGGGTGTAGTCATATTTTAGGGGGTTGTTAGGGAGCCTATTCCGAGCAACTTTTACTATGAAACCGATTTGATCAGAGCAACTTTATTTTTCATTGCTCCATACATTTTGGTCCGGGTGGTCAGCTGATTTGTATAGAGAAGTGAAAATTAAAGTTGCTCTGATCAAATAGGCTTCATAGTGAAAGATGCTCAGAATGATGTCCCTAACAACCCCCTAAAATATGACTATACCTTTCTGTTACATCCTGTATACTACGTGCCACACTATGCAACGGTGACAAGTAACTACCTATTTTATCCGTTCCAGGCTGGAGATTTCGTGCACACGACAGGCGATACACACGTCTACCTTAACCATATTGAACCACTCCAGACACAGTTGCAAAGAGAACCCCGACCATTCCCCACTTTGAAGTTTGTGAGAAAAGTGGAATCCATTGATGACTTCAAATTCGAAGACTTCGTCATTGAGGGGTACTCCCCGCATCCTAAGATTGAAATGGAAATGGCGGTTTAGGTGTAAAGCTCTAAATTTCATGATTGTGATATATGTATAAAAATATGCATTACGTAAAGGTAAGCATTTGGAAATATCTAACAGCTTGGCAGCCGAGCTGAGACCTTAGGTTTCTAGCTAGTCCTGGAACAACATCGTTATAATTAATTAGTATTACTCTCTCGAGTTTTTACGTCCGTATGTTAATAATGATAAAATATTACTTACAATAAAACTATATTTTTTTATATTTCTCAAACATTGTATTACATGGTCTCCAAGAATATTTACAAAATTAAAACCCAATTACATTAATACATATATCCCAAATGGCTCTGAGCTGTTGGCACAAAAAGGGATCATAGTAGCACACTGGCTTGAAGTTATGACATGAATTATTATTTGTGCCATATTTGGGGGAAACACTCCATTCTATGATTAAAATAATATGATTCAAGTGTACATGTGATGTCGATAATTGAATTTATATTTATGCTTTTTGTTAACAATATTTAACAAATTCATAATTGTCTCGTCTCCTTAAAACTATGTTAACATATTCGTAAAAAGGGCATTTGATGTGATGTTCATTTATATAAATTTGTACCTCTTTGCCCATACCACAATTTCACATTTAATCTAGTTAATATTTGATTTGTGTTAGGTAATCTAAAATACCTAAGAAAGAATTCATGATTTTGAAAAGAACAATTTTTGTGGAGGCAACCGTAACTGATTGGTTGATGATACGCTACATAAGTATAGTATTTATTCTGATTTCCATTTCTAGAAACTGATCAAAGATTTTTATCAGGTAGAAAGGAAGAGATAAAGAGTTTAGAAGAGAAGTTGAGTTACATTTTCTATCTGGCACCACGCTACAGGTCGCGTCGACTATCTTGGCATATGAGTACCGCGTGGAGGGAATGACCTCTCTTCCTCGCAGGAAGAGATAAGTTACCCCGTCCACGCGGCATCGACACTCAGGTACCAAAAACGTGGCGCGGACGATTAATTAATTAAATATATTGTATATAAAATAAAGTTGCCTAAAATAGTAAAAAAATATGAATAACCAAAATAATGTCACAAATTATCTTCTAAATAAATAAAATATAGTTTGAGCACAAACCGATGTGGCGTTCGTCAACACATTTGGTCGTCCTGTGTTTGCGTCTGTAATGGAAGAAAAATAATGATTTAACTAAGGCCCTGCTATGAGCTTGGGAACCAAAAATCGCTGTTTGATTAAACCAACAACAGATCCATAGGGGAAATAATATTTCCATATGTCTGCAGGAATCTTGGATTCCACCACACCACAAAAAAATACATTCTCGAAATAGTACAGTGAAATCTATAAAAGCATGGGAAGTCATATTCTTTATTGCACGGTAATTTACAGGGAAATCTTACAAAACATTAAATGCGCTAAGGCTATCTCTACAATGAGATTTCTTCCAGCAAACCTAGGCGACAGGAAAGAATGTGCCCTTGTATTTTCGCCTCAACTTGTGGACGGTAATGTTGTTGTGTTGATTTGATTGGCTTGGAGTCATGTTTGTGAGCTTCACCTGTACCCCCGGCTCGTCGATGCGGCTGCTGGGCACGGGCAGCGCCGCCAGCTGCTGCACCAGCGCCATCGTCGTCTCCGACTCCACCACCACCTCCACCCAGAGGGTATCTGAAACCGGAGACAAACTATTTCACTTTTCGTCTCGAGTAAGCCGCTTGAATCCCTTGCTGCACTCGGGATTCCAAATTTTAGTACCACATCCTAGTGAATTGAGAGGGCTAAATCTGCTTTTAGACGAAATCTTATGGGTATGGATTTCACATAATTTGTAGCAGCATATACACAGAACAGGCCCATTGTTTTGGCGGGAGAGAAAGAGCGCGAGGCGAGACCCGACGAAATGCCAAAACAATGGCCTCGTACTATACATATAGTACGGTCGCCTACGCCTATGTCTTACCTCCTATTTGTTCTCCTTTGTCATTCACCAAATGGAAAAACCCTCGATGCGTGCCGGGACTTCTTGGCGCGACTAGTCTAAGTGTCACCGTGGTAGAGTGGCCCGCTGGCAGTGGCGGGACAAACACCGGCGACGCACCCAGATCTTCACCCCCCGCTTGGAACAGTCTACAGCTGCCTGGCCATTGCTCTGCTCCAGTGTTTGCAATGCTCCAATTTTGGTCAAAACTGCGGGTGGAATGATACTATTATTACGAAGGTGGTGGCAAATAATTGAGGCCATGGAAGCCAGAGCGGCCTAACTAGAAAAACCAAAGTAATTAATCATTAATCAAGCAAAGATGGTTGATCTTAATGCCATCTAGGGACTATGTTTTGAAACAATTTTTAGGCCATTACGGGGGGCGCTAGAAGTCACCATTTGCAACAATTTTTCAAATAAAATCATATTGTATTAAAAAATGTCAGTTAGGCCACTCTGGGCATTTGTCAATTTTAATCTACACATTTTGGTAAACTAATAAACTTATCATTGCTAAAGCTTGAATATTCATGCTTTCATTGCGTTTAGTTAGTGGGCCCTACACACGCCCTATCTCATCATCATCATATCTAAGAGAAAAAATAATCCATGATAAATTGTGCAACATAATCTGTGATAAGTTGAATAACATGGACCAGAGAGGGAGTACAGTATGGGGCCTTTGTTTTGGCATGTTAGGTCTTGTCTCACTCTCTCTCTCACTAAGTCAAACACCAAGTATAATAATCGTGGCACCTCCGGTCTCATCCCGACGTGCCAAAACAAAGGCCCCATACTGTACTTTGGTATAGATTTATATAACCACTCACAGGTCCGCTGGTTCATCCATTCACTTTCCATAGTAATGTTTTTTCATAGGTTTTGAACTTTATCTCAATGTGGGTAGATTGAAAATCGCGGGCCGTGGACTTTGGATGGGCATACGAGTATAAAAATGTAAATCAAAATACAAACCAGCTGCCTGGAGCCACTGCCGTCTCCTGCCCCTGAGCCGCCTTTAGAGCCATAGACGGCAGCTTTGGGGGTAAAGTGTAGTCTAAGTATGAACCTATAGCTGCTTGCAAATTCCTGAAATAATTGAACAAAAACTGTTAGTAAACTGTTGTTTATGATTATACTATTTAGTTTATGAGAACTATGAAATAATATAACCTTGCATTTAATTTAATGACAAAAGAGTGCAAGAAGTTAATCAAAGTAACTCAAAACAGACACAAACTGATTTTGAACTATTTTAGCACGATTAAGTTTTTATATAAGATGTAAAAATCTAGCAGTGGGAGCCCTGTTGAGATAAAAAATAGTTGAGAAATAGAACTACCCTCTGAGAAAACAGGTCATTGGGATACAGATGGGCAATGACAATGCTAACAACAAAAATCATGGGTCCAGAGTGTTGATAAGGGGGCTGAAGCCCCTACTCTACACTCCAACCAAATCATGGGTGGAGACTATTAGATATGCAGCTATCAGCACCGGACAAACATATCTAAGATATTTACCAATTGCTCATATCCAAGAAGAAGCTAGCTGTGCTATGTTTGAGGTTGGGACCTAGCAGTCTCTGCATTTGGCCAATTAGCTCCTCTCGATCTGTAGTGTTCATACAACTGAACTGCAGGAGCAAGTTCTGGTCTATCTCCCCAGGGTTTTGAGGGTTCGGGAAGGAAGAGCCGTCGATGTCCATTGTGCTATTAAAATGTGAATCACAAAGCACTATTTCACCACCAGTAGGGTTTTTGACATGGCCTTTGTTTATATTTATCAGCTGATGTTTTGTGCTAACCCGACGCAAGAATTTTGCTCACTGCTTCCGGAAGGACTTAGACGCTTATTAAACACTTATTATGATTAAGCTCATACACCAATAAATGATAGAAAATATCAAAACTTTCTAAGAAATGCAGAGTGTCGCAGCATTTCTATTCTATGTTTCATTCGCAGACCAGACAACGATTGACATTTGACATGTCATCTCATCCACAGGTCCACAGACTCACATCACAGTTAAAAAGTATTGTATAAAATTCTACAGTATAAAATCACGAAATATGAGTTGATTTTGAAACGCATGTTCACGGGTGTATTCATCTGCAGTGCAGATTATGGATTGAAGATAAAAAATTGGTTGCCTGTAAAGTCGGTATACGGGCGAAAGTTTTACGTGACAACGACTTTGAGTGGTAAAATAATTTTAATGCGAATATTAATTCGTATAGTAGGAAGAAGGATGAAATAATAGTAACAATTTAAAACATTTATTTATACAAAGAATTATACCGGTGTGTATGCCTATCTCTCTCACTCTCTCTCTCTCGCTCTGTCTCTCTCGCTCTTAGGCGGGCTAACTGTGCTCGAGTGGAAGGGACGCGTGCCTTTCACTTTTTATGTCTGTCTCTCTCGCTCTTAGGCGGGCTAACCATGCCCGAGTGGAAGGGACGCGTGCCTCTCACTCGCTCTCATTGTGAGCGCATAACGTGAGCGGAGCGTAACGCAGTTTCTTGAAGTGTCACCCGGCAAACCAATTTATAAGACGTTGTCACGTCAAAAGGTAATAAGCTGGAGCCGCCTGCGGTGTACATTTGGAGTGGTGCGTGTACTGTACATTCTGGTCAGTACTGTGTGTACACACCTTTTTTTACATCCTAAGAGCTTATTACATTACGCTGTCGGCAGGGCACGATTTGTATAGTCGTCTCACTCTTAGGGAACGACTAGAAAGAGACAGTGAGTCAGACAGGGCCCTGCCGACAGCGTAGTCTAATAGGCCCATAAATCTCCACCCCAATAACATGTCGTGTGAACTCGTGTGTAGCCCGCTGACTGCTTTTGAATTTTCTTTGTCTTTGTCTAACATGAGCAATGTGTCTGTGTTTTCTCTCTTTTCCTCCCGACGACCAACCGACCAACCAACCCATGAACCCATCCATAAATTATTTAAGTACTTATTATTTATTAGTGTATTCTTGAACCCATCGCTCAAAACTTTTTTTTTTGTATGTAGGGACACGGTATCGAAACAAAAGTATCGATACTGTACTCATATGATGTATCGAAAAAAAAGTATCGATACGGTATCGGTATCTGTATCAAAAGTATCGATACTTCTAGGTATCGAGTACTTTTACGTAGAAAAAAATAAACAGCTGAATGGTCTGGAAAATGACAAACTTTTACGTAAATCTTCATACTTTATATATTTTGAAATAAAACAAGACAAGAAATAAATCAATCATGCAATTAAATTTATTTTTTTAATAACATTAACAATATATACACCGTGAATTTTAAGACACTCTGAAGCCGAAACCTGGTTGGTGTAGACCATCGAAACTTTCGAGTGGTTCCACAATTTTCCAAATCGGGTTAAAAAAAACTCGAAAATTGAGTCAACTTTTAGGTAAAAGTTTATTCAATTTTCTAGTTTTCTAAGAAAGAACTCGAGTTTTCGAGTTTAATTTCGAGCTTAATATTCACTGTGTATAATTACACTTTTTCATAGGCATAATTTTAAATTCACAGCCAAGAACTTATCTATCACCTATCAATTTATTGACATCAATTAAATATTTTTCTGACAGGTTGTGGGGCGCGGTTGGATTGGATTTTAGTTCCGTCATGTTGTTAGTCATAGACTAGAATCGATACTAACTATAAAGTACTCATATCGGTAAAGAATCGAAAAAAAGTATCGATGCCAAAAGTACTTGGCATCGGAAGAGAAGAATCGATTCCACCTAGGAAGCGATCTTTTTTTCGTGTCCCTATTTGTATGTAATGATGGCCGTGTGGGATATTTATTTATTTACAATGAAAATATCACTAAATAATGTCCCAGAGTCCTAGAAGCAACTAATCATCACGTTTTGTAGTGAATTGTGCACTTAAATATTTGTATCAGTCTAGAATATAGGCATGGGTAAGTTTTATTTTAATTAGAAACCGCTGAACAAAGTTGAAACTTTCATGCTCTCATTTATATATCATTTTTCAGCTATACCGCAGCCTCAGAACACAATGAATCCTACCTGGGTTCTGGCTCGGGACCACACCAAGCCTCACACGTGCACTTTCGAGGGTTGCAATGCCGCTTTTGATCGCCCTTACAGGTTACAGCAACACCTTCTGGTGCATGCTAATGTCGTAAGTTTCCTCACATAACCTTACTTTACCTCATCGTAAACCTTCCTTTGAAATTTGGATAAAGTTTACCCAAAGAATGTACAATAATTGTATAAATAAAATAATGGCCTGCTCACACTGGGATGACATGGCAAGGGACTTTAAATTTTTACCAATGTACATTCAGTTTTCAGACGTATCAATATAAAAATAAGACATAAATTGATATGGTATAAAATAATGCCGAAGCATCACGCGGAGTGCCACGGCATTATCTGAAACCATATCAATTTGTCTTATTTCTACATCGGTATTATGTTTGAATGTCCATTGGTAAAAACTTGCCATGCCGTCCCGGTCTTCGTAGGCCTTAACTGTTATCCAAATAACAAAACTGACTGAATACCCGGAAATTGGAATCATATCCCCTCTATTGACACTCTGACCAATTGTCCTGAAGTCCAAAGCAAAATACCTTGAACATAAACGGATATTAAATGGTTTGATACCTTATCTATAGTTATACCAGAAACATCTTATGATATTCCAATAACTGCAGAGATGGGCTTGCCCCCATCATACACAAAAGAGGGTTGGATTACTGGCTGAACATGGGCAAAACGGTGTTAGATACCACAACACTCACTTCTGAATGGGCGGTAGTATACAAAAATATTAATATTATATTGACGCTGACTAAGCAATCTGTATGATTTTATGGTCAATAAAAAATAACCGGCCAAGTGCGAGTCGGACTCGCGCACAAAGGGTTCCGTACTATTAACTATAAAAAAAAGCAAAAAAAAAAACACTAGTTGTATGGGAGCCCCCCTTAATATTAAATTTATTTTGTTTTTTAGTATTTGTTGTTATAGCGGCAACAGAAATACATCATCTGTGAAAATTTCAACTGTCTAGCTACCACAGTTCATGAGATACAGCCTGGTGACAGACAGACAGACAGACAGACAGACAGACAGCGAAGTCTCAGTAATAGGGTCCCGTTTGGCACCCGTTGGGTACGGAACCCTAGAAAAGAACTTTGACTTTTGACTTTGACATCATGTGGGAATAGGTGTGATGTGATGTGATGCTATGTAATATACATATTTGAATAAACCACTATAAATGTGTTTTTATCATCCTTAACGGAAATTATCTCCACTTCCAGAGAGCCTTCCCTTGCCCTGAGGAAAACTGTAATAAAGCATACACAACTAAATCACATTTACATCGGCACATATCAACATTTCACAAATTGAATCAACGAGACCTCATTTTATACAGGTATAATGACAAGAGTTATACTGGCAGATAAAATCTTCCTAAGGTTTATAAATATAAGTTACTCTATTTACTGAATGGTTTATATATACCTAAATATTGTGTTGGGAAAAGAAGGATCTTAAAAAATGAAGAATCAGTCTTCTGATTCTGCAGTCAATACTAAAGTAATTAAAATGAGATTGCAAATGAATGCAAATGGATAGTTTTGATGCCTTGGGAATTGGATTTTGTCCTACTTTTCTTTGTTTGTCTACGTTATACATTTCTGTAAGGACATTATTATAAATACCAACTTGTCTTGACTATACATAGTTATTGTACCATAATATATTCCAGCTCATGTCTTAACATTTTCTTTTCTAGCTGTCCAACATGCTTGAAACATTTCTCCAATCTACAGAATTTGAAGCGACACATCACCACAGTGCATTTAAGTAACCGAGTGAGATTCTCCTGTGCCATTTGCAATATAGAATTTAATAAGAAACATCAACTGAATACTCATATGTACAGGCACACTGGAATTAAGGCATTTAAGTGAGTTCAGAAACCATTAAATATAAAATCTCTATTGGCCCTGGCTTTGACAAGAACTAGAATGTATAAGTACATTTTTGAGGTCAAATACTTAGGGTGAACTTGTCCCTGATTTATCCATCTTACCTTTGATAAATAGCTAAGCAGATATAGGCCTACTATTCAGATTTTTCATGAGATATCTTGAATAATGCAGTCATAATCAGTATAACTTGTTTAACTAAATCAGTACTGGATACTTTTTTTTTCAATGTTTCCGTCCAACATGCGATCGGTGACAACACCATAAGCAGTTTCTTTAAATGATTATATGGCGTGTTAGGCAGTCCTGCCCTTCCATTGATGGGTAGCCTAATATGGTTTTAGTTTGATCATATGTTATCCCAAATATGTTTCCGCTTCAACCTTCTTTTGGAAGGGAGAGTGCCCAGTGATGAGTGAGGCCAATTGGTTTTTGTGTCTGTCGATCCGATGGTTGGATTCTCTAGGTACCTAATACCTATGCACTTCCTCATTTTTGGTAAACCATGGAACATTGACAATGGTCTTTAGGACACTGTTTTGATGCTGTTGTAATATTTCCACGTTTGAATTACTGGCTTTTCCCCACAGCTGTATGCCATATGTCCAGACTGGCTTCAGGATACCTACTGGATACTTCAGTCAAATAAATATGTATGGTCTGACCAATAGAAAGCCAGTTAGCACTATTCTCGCGTTTTAACTGTCTTACATATAAGTAAATAATGTTGTAAAAAAATAAAACTAATCAATTCTAAGAAACAATTCCAGCTGCGACGATTGCTCAGAAAGCTTCGTAACTCTACTGGACAAGAAGAAGCATATGAGGAACCATAAGACGTACAGTTGCACAGATTGTTGCCTGGAGTTTAACCACTGGTCCACATACCAGAAGCACAGGAAGGCAGCTCACATTCCTAAAGGTTAGCTTTCTCACATACCTACATAATATCTTCTTTTAAAACATTGTGAGGAAACATTCATTATCATTAGATGCAGACCCCCTGCATGTCAAGCTGCATGCAGCGATGCAGACCCCCTACCTGTCAAGCAAACAACGTGCATAACAATAAGATAACTGCCAAGTTTTTTTTCTCTTTTACTTACTTCAGGTATCTTCTGTGGATATTTGTTACTGGGTTAATTTTTGTATTTACCATCTACCATTGTACCTAAAATTTATTATACATGTTCATAATTTTTTCCATATGTTGTGGCAAGGATTACTACAAATTCGAATCATAGTCTTGGGCTCTTGGCGTTATATTGAGACGCGGGCAACGCGAGTCAGCTGAAAACAGCATTATGTATTATGACAGAATCATAATTAATTAATACTAAAAATTCTTCATTACAGAATACATCTGTGACCTCTGCGATAGAGTATTCAAACACAGGACCTATATTCTTCATCACATGAAGACGCATGATCCTAGAAAGTCGAGGAACCCGGAGAATGTGTTTATATGTCCCTTTAATGATTGCAACAGGTAAATTTTACTTCAGATAGAGCTAACCAAAAATGTGACCTACACTAGACCATACAATTACTTAGCAATGTTTTTTTTTGCCATCCTTTGCCTTCACTTACTTCATAATATGCAAAACAGCTCTGTGTAATGTTGTTCTTGTCCTCATTATGTTTCATGATAAATTAAACATCAACTTTTTATTTCCAGACAATACACAATGCAGAAGAATTTAAAACAGCACATTAAAATAAATCATGATAAAATCACCCATGAGTGCACCATCTGCCAAGCCAAGCTCTGCACAAAGGTAGGAAAAAAAAAGATTTAAGAACTTCTATGACATTCATATTCCCATCACACTTTATTGCACAAAATAATTTAAATCCATTGAAAAATAATATTACCTACATGCAAAGGCGAGCTTATCTCATAATATTATAAGTTTATAAGTATGCAGCAGAATAAGAGTCTATCTATCATAGATGTTCTAAGCCTGAACTAAATAAAGTGTTTCCTACTAAATATTAATAATTTAATATACAGAGATGTTTGTTCCCTCCCATAACAAAAAAATCTGAGGGAAAGCAGATGCAAGCTGTGGCTGCATAAATTGTTTTGTTTATTAAATAATTTATTTTGTCTATTATTTCAGGCAACACTGAATCAGCACATGAAGTTACATGAGGGACCCGCAAAGAAGCGTACTCAGAAGACCTTAGCCACAGGCCGCAAAGTGAGGAAGGACAAGGGAACTGTGAGGCCCATCCCACACGAGACAGCAATTAGGATCTCTGGTATAACGCCAGAATTCCTGCAGTCGGCACTACTCATTGAAATGGTCGAATCCCCCGAAAATAATGCAGAAACTGCGGAAACTAGTCAGCATACTGGAAACACTGAGAGTAAAGGCGTAGAGTCGCCTGGAATCCCGGATCGGAATGAAATGATTGAAGTAGAAATTGCTTGTTGATTTGCGCAAGAACATACATGTATGGATTTTGAATTTATTTCGTTTGTAAATCCTTCTTTACAAGGGATCACAGTATCTGTGGTATTATGCTACTAATAATTTACGAGTAGGTAGCTGGTGGTATTGCTGAGAAAAAGTAATGGTTATTTATTGATTTTTAAGTAGGTAAGTACATTACAAATAAATATGGAAATACAAAGTTGGATTTCATTCTCCACTCTAACCGCGCGTTCAAAGTACTGACACTGACGCAATTCTCACTAACTGTACAGTAATGTATAAAAATAAATCTTTTTGATTGAACATTTTATGATTGTTAAATTGAAGAGGTAGTAGACGCGAAATCATTACCTATTTTCAAAACCCTACTCAAAAGTCACATTTATAAGTCTTCATAACTAAATTTCATCTTTCTTACTTACAATAAATATGTTAATATTAAACACACCCTTTGCGAGCAGCAACATTGATTATTTACGCTTTTTTTTGGACTACCCTGATATTTAATGTATTATTTTCTTTTGCGCCTGTCGGTTAGCTATTATTTAGTTTAGTACCTAACTAAGTGTTTCTCAAGTATTTTGAGAAATAAATATCTTAAACCATACCTAACCAAAGTATCGAGGTTCAATAAAAATTAAGTTGGCAAAAAATCCACAGTTTCACTTTACGGAGAAATTCTTTCAAAAACGGCAACACGCTCGGTTCACGGGTTCACGGAGACATTTTTTTACATTTGTCTAAACACTATGCCGGCCGAAGTAACGCGCGACCGAACCGAAGTTCGGCATGATTACGCCTGCAATGCTATTTGACTACGGACGACACATAATGCCGAAATTACGTTGCGTTATAGCGAACAGCGTAACTTCAGTCGAGCGTAAGTTCAGCGGCAGGCAACTAAGTAAGGTAAGTTCGGCATTTGTGGTGTGTCATAGGTACATATCAAGACTGGGACGAGTATTATGAGAGTAAGGGATGAATAGCTATAGTAAAACAAGACATAGAGAAAGTAGGAAAAGCTGGCGCCTCTACTCTAAGGAGATGAACACCTACTCAGATTTAATTCATTTGCACCATTCAAATCTGCGGGACCCGATGGCATTCTGCCAGTACTCCTACAAAAGACCTACAGATTTATCAGAAATTACATAGCAGAACTGTACAGGAGCAGCATAGCACTAAATTATATTCCTCCGACTTGGAGGAAGGTAAAAGCAGCCTTCATACCAAAACCAGGAAAAAAGATTTATCAGGAAGCAAAATCTTTCCGGTGTATAAGTCTGTCCTCTTTTGTACTGAAATCATAGAGAAAATATTGGACAGACATTTAAGGATAAAACGACGTAATGAAAGTTCTTCCCCACTGCATCGCAATCAGCATGCGCGTATATGGAAAGAAAATCGACAGAAACAGCTCTGCACAATTTAACACTAAAAGTGGAGAGAGTATTAGAATGCAAATAATTTGCCCTAGGATGCTTCATCGATGTGGAGGGGGCTTTTGACAGAGCCAATTTCCAAGCAATAGAAGAGTCCTTCAATCGGGATGGTACCTATACATAATCAAATAGATGGGTGGTAAATATGCTTACAGACAGAATGATACTATCTGAAAATTTGGCCGGTACCAGCTACACAATCGGAGCAAATAGAGATAGAGATTTCCCCCAGGGTGGATGTTTATCACCACTTATGTGGTGCCTACTCATAGACTGAATATATATCTACAGGTGTATTCGGATGACGGCGTTATTCTCGTCGTAGGGAAAGTATTAAGTACAATAAGATCAATGCGAGAAATAATCACAATAGAGGACCGATCACCCGCCTGTGTTCAGCGGGCGTCCCATCTCATCATCTCATCTCATCACTATCTATCAACCAAATACGTCGGAACGTAAAATAAGCCGCGGAACTTCGGTCGCGTAACTTCGGCATAGTGTGTTAAGACACCTGTGACATCACATCACATGACAGATGGATGACTGACTATGACTACATGAACTCAGCCGCAATTGCGATGGAAGATTGCGATTGCAGTTGCAGTGAAGTGAAAGGGGATATAATTTTTTTAGGTGTTCAGTCAGGACTTTCAGGATGGAGTTTTCCCTAAACATTTTCACTCTGAATTGCTGGTAAGAAAACTAAGCTAACTTTACCTGGTTATAACTTGTAAACAGCATTCTTCTTGACCATTCTTCCCGGGCCAGCTGTTCGCATCAAAACAAAAGATAACTTTGGATTTTCTATAAAACTTCTATTTTCCACATGTTTCCAGGGGTATTCCTGGCATCTCCAAGAATAGAAAAGAAAGGATGGAAGCCATTGCTAAATATTTATCTGAAAGCTCGCATAACATTGTGTGTTTACAAGAAATATGGAGTGAAGCAGACTATGAGTTTCTTAGAGATCGCCTAAAAGGAGTTCTCTCCTATTCCCATTATTTCTATAGGTAAGACCTTGGCTTGTCAATACTATAACTTATTATCCGTTCACTATCAGTTTGGGTCTTCCCTTATCAAAGTCAATAGAAAATGAACTTCGATTTACTTTGAAAAGGTTCCAAAGGTAAAGGTTATACAGCGCGAGCGTCTCAAATCCAAAAGGTCGCATCCCATTCTGATTGTGCACGGATAATACATGAATATACTTTTTTGATAAGGGGCGTCCATTAACTACGTGAGGCATTCAGGGGGAGGGGGTCGAGCCAAATCTCATCTAATCTCACTCTGGGGAGAGAAGGGGTCTCCGCTAATAACACATATTTTTTACAATGAAATTGAAAAATAATGGGTTAAATTAAGTAAAACATGTTCCTCCACAGAAATATGAGCAAATTCTTTACAATTAATATTTATCATGGTTTTGCGAGTGCCGCGAAGTTACCCGTCGTTAACGCGCCAACAAACAATTAATTTTCATTTTTTTTACAATAAATCCAAGGCATATACAATAGAAACACATTTTACAACATCTCACGTGAGATTGAGGGATGGGGAGGGAGTTGAGTAAAATCTCACGATATCTTACCAGGAGAGGAGGGGGAGTCAGAAAATCGCCGAAAACCCCTCATGTAATTAATGGAGCCTAAAAGCTTAGTTAGTTTGAAGTAGAAGTAGAAGATGTAAGTCAGGGCTCCAATGGGATTTCATCTTGAATTGCTAGCTCTATTGTGTATTATTTTGATACAGCACCTAATAATCCAATATGCTGTCTAACATCAAGAAAATAAAAACAAAGTATTTTATGTTTATTTGTTTCAGCGGTGTGCTAGGGTCTGGATTATGTATGTTCTCCAGATGGGTCATCCAAGATGTGTTCTTCCACCAGTGGTCCCTGAACGGCTACATACACAAGATTCACCACGGCGACTGGTTCGGTGGGAAGGGTGTTGGGCTGTGCCGCATCAAGTGTAAAGACAAGTTGATAAATGTCTACTGCACACATGTATGTATCTTGCATTTACTTATATTTTTTTTTCCTTTACCTCGCAAACGATCGTGTGGGTTAAGCAACATCTATCTGAGACAGTAGCTGGATGGGTGACCTTTTTAACGACGCATTTGTTTCAGGCTATTCTATCTCTCAGACTACAGGATAATAGATTAAAAGCCACCCGTTACCCGTTAAGCGTTTCTCCTTTGATTCAATAAATTCAGGTGCACTTTAAAGGTACATACTGACTGACGTTACGTTAAGCGTTGAACAGCGAGCATTACGCGGTACATGCAGTACGTATGGCGAAACCAGCGAGCAACGAGCGTCAACTGGTCCTGGCTTCCTGCTCGATGCTCAAAATGTCATGTTTTTTTTTGTCTTCCTTTGGTATTGCGATCTGTCATCTATCTAGGACATTTAGCAATATTTTTGAGATTGTGTCAACCTCCTATTCATTTAATTTATCAATGAGATCTTGTGGTGCTCTTCTTTTCAGTCTTTAAAATGTTGTGGTTTCTGTCATCAATTTTGAGGCCAGTGAGTTTGGATGGCTTTTCAGTCTGGTTTTATATCTTTTTAGATTGGTAATTATTTCGTCTTGAACCGTAGGGATTTTCAGATCTCGGTGGATTTGTTCATTTGCGACATACCATGGAGCATTCACAATCAACCTCTGTTTTAGACTGGAATCGTTGGATTATCGCAATGTTCGATTTGGTTGCAGTTCCCCAGAGTTGTAGGCCATACGTCCTTATGGGCTTTATTATCCATTTATACACAAGTAACTTGCTCTCTAACGACATCTGAGAATATCTGCTTTACGTTTGGTATAAATGAGTTTTCTCCATGTGAGTCTTCTATTCAGTTAGATGCCAAGATATCTTATCTCATCTTTTGGTATTTCTTTTACGTTCAGTGCAACTGGAGGGCATGTGTCTCTTCTAGTTGTGAAGGTAACATGTCATGTAATGCTCGATGGGGCACGCGTAACGTAACGTCAGTCAGTAAGCACCTTTACACACCATACTCAGAAGAAACAGAAATATTAGGTCCTTACATAATGAAATTTGGCGTTTTGTATGGGAGGAACATGAAGTCGTTTTTTTTTAAACTATAATATATTTATTTAATTAATTTGCTATCTATGCACTTATGCCATCTCATAGGTAGTTCATCGATCCCTTTACTAAAAAAAAACATTCGGACGGGAATCAATAAAATCTTTGAAGGCGTTTTGGACTGCCCCATCGGAGTTGAATTTTTTCCCTTTCAAAAAGTTATCCAAATTTTGAAAAAAAATGGTAATCTGTTAGAGCAAGGTCCGGACAGTACGGTGGATGTCTTAGACATTCCAATTGAAGCTCCTCTAATTAGGTAGCCGTCTCTTGTGCAGTGTGTGGTCTAGCGTTATCATGAAGCAGCAGTGGCTTAGAGCGATTGACCAGCCTCGGTTGTTTAGCAGCTAGCTTTTCCATCATGGTTTGCAGTTGCTGACAATAGACATCTGCCGTAATCGTCTGACCAGATTTAAGAAAGCTGTAGTGAACGACACCAGCACTAGTCCACCAAACGCTCAAAAGTAACTTTTTTGGAGTCAATTTTCGCTTGGGACATGGTTTGGCTGGTTCGGCAGGGTTCAGCCATTGCGATGAGCGCTTCCGATTATCGTACAGGATCCACTTTTCATCGCAGGTAATGATTCGATTTAAAATCCTTTCATTATTGTGTCGGTTGAGTAATGCAACGCACCAGTCAACGCGCGCTTGTTGATTTGCTTCACTCAATTCGTGAGGTACCCAACTCTCAAGCTTCCCAATTCGCTTCAAGTGGATTAAAACAGTTTTATCATTAACACCGCAGCCTGCAGTTAACTCGGACGCGCTTGACCTCCGTCCGCGGGTCTTACTCGCGCTTGACCTCCGCGGGTCTTACTCGCGCTTGACCTCCGCGGGTCTTACTCGCGCTTGACCTCCGCGGGTCTTACTCGCGCTTGACCGTCTCTTCCGCGGGTCTTACTCGCGCTTGACCTCCGCGGGTCTTACTCGCGCTTGACCTCCGCGGGTCTTACTCGCGCTTGACCTCCGCGGGTCTTACTCGCGCTTGACCTCCGCGGGTCTTACTCGCGCTTGACCTCCGCGGGTCTTACTCGCGCTTGACCTCCGCGGGTCTTACTCGCGCTTGACCTCCGCGGGTCTTACTCGCGCTTGACCTCCGCGGGTCTTACTCGCGCTTGACCTCCGCGGGTCTTACTCGCGCTTGACCTCCGCGGGTCTTACTCGCGCTTGACCTCCGCGGGTCTTACTCGCGCTTGACCTCCGCGGGTCTTACTCGCGCTTGACCTCCGCGGGTCTTACTCTCGCTTGACCCCCGCGGGTTTTACTCGCGCTTGACCTCCGCGGGTCTTACTCGCGCTTGACCGTCTCTTCCGCGGGTCTTACTCGCGCTTGACCTCCGCGGGTCTTACTCGCGCTTGACCGTCTCTCTTTTAAGGGGTTCCGCATTTTCGATCCTAAGGGAAAAAAAAACGGAACGATCTTTATTTATAGCATTTTAGAGTAGGATTCTAATATTCGTTAATTCGGCCCTTATTTCAGATCAGCGCATTACAAGTTACTATAGAGGACCTTAGGAGATTTACGAGTACTTCCCCAAATATAGTCACCTAATTAAATGTCATCTTTTATGTAAGAAAACACGAAATAAGGCTCACAAAATTTTAATGAAAAGCTATGTAGGACCAATGTCATGAAAAACCGCAGCAAGAATCTACGAAACGTAGCAAGAATCTAAGTAGCGCAGTACCTCTGGGATTCCATGTTAGCGATCTCCGGAGTAGCTGCGATGATGGCATTCAGCTCTTCGACACTTGCGTCCGGGGTGCGAGTCATCAGCCAGACCCACACGCCATTATGGTTGCACTCTTGGTGGATGAAGTAATTGTCATTAATCTTCCTGAAAGCCTCGGCGCGGTAATCGTTCCAGCCCAGACTCGAGTAGTGGCCAGGACTCAGGACGAGCCACTTGACCTCGCCGCCACCTGAGAGCATACCGTCGGTCCATGGCTCTTCGTTGAACATCAAAGGCTCGGATCCGATCTCGAAAGGCCTGTTGGTGTCGTAATACGCCTTGTACTCTTCGACTTCAGCGTCAGTAGGGATGGCGTAGGTCACATAGCTGCAAGAGATGCTGGGGACTGCGTTCAGCCGGAAGGAGAACCTGTAGATTTTATACCAGTCTCCGACCAAGTAGTCCCGGTTGAGGGTCTCGTTGAATCTCGCGATGCAGTTGGATTCCGCGGAGCTCAATGTCGAGCACATCGTTGACTGGATGGCGGCGAACCCGATGATCAGCAGAGTGAGTAAGGAATTCATCGTGGTGCTTCACGTTCACTTTTCTCGGTCACTCGTTCCGATTTTGAACTTGATGAAGTAGCTTTCCCGATTAGGTATATCCTCGCGTATTTATATCTCTTTTGCAGTTGCTTTTTTTAACAGATTGTCATAGTCTGCGTTCATGATTAATATGTTATCTTAATTGATTTAGTCTCCAATCCCCTGATAAGGCTCATTAATGATTGTGTATCAATAAATCAAATCAAATATTTATATTGATCGATAACTGATTATTAGGAGAAAGCCGCCCCGCGCCCGCCATAGTGACAACTAAAGTCTTCACAAAATAAAAGGCCCGTTTCGACAGTTCACGCCCATGAAGTTTTAAGCCCTAACGCGTAGGTAATAGAAGCGGTTTTCCTAGGTGCAACTTGAACGCTTTGCTTGTACGCACCAGTTGGCTTTTATTACCTACGCATTAGGGGTTAAAACTTCATGGGCGTGAACTGTCAAAACGGGCCTTTTATTTTGTGAAGACTTTAGTGATAAAATAAAAATCAAACTGATAAATGTTTGTTACCTATTTAATAATTTTACAATCTTACCAAGTACTGTCATATTGTCAGTCAGACAGGACTTTAATCCTGGATCCGCCCCTGCACGGTTAGTATTCTCTACATGTCGACCGAACGGTAGGACAACGTCAGCCGTCAGTCTAGTTGTAGCACAAGTAATGGGATAAATCTGAAAACTGTAAGTGGATAAGGTTTACATGAATCATAATATGGTGACCTCACACATCAAGGGTGTCGATCACACTACGAGGACACCCTTGATGCGCGAGTTCTACTCGCTCTTGACCGTTTTATATAAAAAAATCTAAACCGTATTTTACGCTACTCTACAGCATCGCCTGCAGTTAAAACATGTGTCCAATTGAAATTGTCATGTTAAGAGGACTTTATAATAGGCTTGCATGATTACAATTTCACAGCTACAACACATTGATCGCGGTGTCCTGTTTACGGTCGGCTCGGTCGGTGCACCTTTACCAATACTCAGACTACGCGGTAAAAGCTTAAGGGTTTCTCCTTCTGAGATAAGAAACCCTAAAAACGGCCAAGTGCCAAGGGCGCGTCAGAATTGGTATACGAAATCTTCGGTAAGCAAATCTGACTGGCACTTGACCATTTTTGCCATTTTCTAAGTAATGGAAAAATAAAAAAAAATAAAAAATCATGCGAAAAATATTCTCATAGGTGCAATGCAATACTTCCAGAGATCTAGGCGATCGTGTCTTGGCGTAATTTCGTTACATAGGATTTTTGCGAGTTAACCCTTTACTGACCGACTTTAAAAACGTTAACGCGTCAAAGTATTTTAGTTACAAACATGATTTTAAACAGTGGCAGGTACAAACCGTTAAAACAGTCCCAATAATCATCTCATCTACAGGCGTCATACCTTATACTCTTCACAGCAGCTTAAAAACACTAGATATTCCCAGACACACATTTAAACGTCTTCAAAAAGCTACTATTTTAAATACTTGCAGAATTGTGAGAAAGTTTATGGGCAAAGACCATGAACTGTAATGCACTTGGCGCAAGCCCGTGCCCAAAGACCCTCTCTAAAAGAGTGTCATAAATAATAATAATAATATAATATGTTAAATAATATCGCACAATAAAATTATTTCGTTTTGGGTACCAAATTTTGTACAAAACGACAATTACTGAAAAGCTGGTCGAAAGAATAGGGGTTACCTAAACAAACCTTAACTTAAATAAAAGGTGTAAATCACTTCTTTTTTTTTGTGATTATTTGATACTGGCAGCACCGCTTCTTTTTCAGCATTACTATCCAGTTAATTTTAGTCCCTTCGATCTATGTCTATGTCGATCTTGTACTTATGTAAGTTTTTAGCAGCTGGTAAAAAAAACCTTAAATGCTTTTAAATATATTGTTTTTTATAAAAAAAAATGTCGGTAAAATTTGATCTTCTTTAACCCTGATAGATATGTGCACTATGCAGATTCACACTGTTTATCTTCGTCCCTTACTTTACGCCCCGTAACGTAAACAAGATAAACTTTGCTACTATAAATCCGCTCGCATGCTAAGAATTCCTTGTATTTGACAGCCGCTCCGCTACTGCCGAGCTCCCGCTGATGTGCCGAAGCCTTAACTGTATCAATGTATTATATTAATTCATTAGTCACATGTTGCGTTCAATACTGTTCATAATTAGTTACTTATACCAAACAATATGATCGGCTGTATCACTGTCATTTTGTTTGTTTCAGCAGGCACAGACAGTATTTCGCAGTAATAATAATTTCAGCAATTTAGAATAAAATATTCCCCAATGAAGCATGTGTCTACATTTATATTTATTTGGATTGCTGTTGAGTTATCATCGTGTATGAAGGACCCGTTTGACTGGGATCTACATGAGAGAGTTCTCGACGCGGAACTTTGTGACCAACAACTGGAATTACTGGAAAATTTCAATGACTCCATGTTCCATGAAGCCAATGAAAATGTTCCGCGCAATCTGCGATTCGAAGATGATAATTTACATGTTGGCGATTTCAGCAAATGTCTGTCAACTCATGAGGAGCACGGTACATTATATCAAGGGAAATATTGCCTTGTATCTGCTGTCTTGCCAAACCAGCCAACGATGCCGAGTTACTTTAACGAGCTAATAGAGTACAGAGAGAGAAGGAAATGGTTTAACTTTCTAAGAGTTTTAAACTGCAGAATAACAAATGCAACAAGAAAAGCTACCTACACGTTTTCTGTGTGTATCCCGAGAGCATGCAGTATCGACCGAGCGATGACTCCTTTACTGAATCTAGAAAATCGTCCTATGATTATTGACGGAGAGGAGGTCGCGCAAACATCTTTCAGTAAAATTGGATGTCGTTTGCCAAATGATAAGATATTAACAGAAGTTGACTACGTCGCCGTGTCAATCTTTGGAAGCATCTTGTTGTTGGCAGCGGTCAGCACTGCATACGACATCCTCCACCTCAGACAAAAAAGAGATGGGAAGAAAGATTGTGTATACAGATCGTTCTCAGTCTATACAAACGTCCGTCGTCTCGTGAGTTGCAGCTCGCCACCAGGCACCCTGCAATGTATTGATGGAATCCGAGTACTGTGTATGGCTGGCGTTATGATTGTGCACACAGATCACTTCTATAAATTGACTAAACCTTCACAACTCGCGCAAATACCTACTTATATAAATGCAGGCTATTACACAGTAGACACCTTTTTCACTATTGGTGGTCTATTTGTGGTGTACAACACAATACCCAAGTACAAAACTGTGAAAAACTTCTTGAGACGCCTCCACATGTTTTATTTAGAACGTCTGGTGAGGATCTATCCTACGATTTGTACGGTTATGTTGTTACAGGCTTCCCTCTTCAACCACATAGGGGATGGTCCAAAATGGAACGACGTGATATCTGAAGTCATTGGGACCCAGAGAGGATGGTGGGTAATCCTTGGTTTTTTACAGAACGTCATCTTTGCATGTGAGTTTAGGACCATGGATCAATTGTGGTACACGTCGGTAGACATGCAGTTTTACGTGTTGTCTCCGCTGGTGCTTGCATGGCTGTTCGGCCGTAAGAGAACCGCCTGGACTGTTTTGGCGATAGCTCTCTTTGCGTCGCAGACGTGTACTATGGTGTTATTATTTATGTTAAATTTTCCAACTGGCGGTTTAATAATGAATAATTTCTCATTGTCTTTAACCTCAGCTGTGATTGATTATATGGAATGCTACTTAAATCCGCTTAGTCATTCAACACCATTTTTAATCGGGATTCTGACAGGTTACCTAATTCATGTGTGCAAACGCAAAGGGACGGTGGTGCGCATAAGCAGGAAGTGTATATTAACACTATTGACGCTTTCTTTTTTAACATTAGTTTTATTGGTCTTTTTTGAAGGTTTGCATTCCCAGAAATATAATCAAGTACTGGAAAATTGTTCATGGGCCTTAAGTAAAAGTATCTGGTCTATGTGTGTATGTTGGATTATATTCTGCTGCGAGCTTGGCTATGGCGGAATAATAAACAGATTTTTGAGTTCACAGATATGGAAGATATTTTCTACTTTATCATTTACTATCTATGTATTGCATTTACAAGTGATAAAAATTATTTCCTCCACACAGTTTGGAATACAGGTAATTGCCGATAACAGGTCACTTGATTTTTTCTTAATAATATTTTTGAGCAGCACAGGAGGTGCAATGCTCATCTATATATTTGTTGATTTGCCTATTTCAAACATTTATAGAATCATTCGATTTAATTAAGTGTCCAACCTGTACTATTTGTTTAAGTTTTTGGTGTTTGTAATCGAATTACAGTTAAATTATATCTGTTTATGTTTTTTGGTGTATTTTATTAAGGAAGTCCCATTCATCCACCCTTTTGACCGCCAATGTGCCACGGATAGACATAAGAACAGAACGACAGTCAGATAGAGAACGGTTCAAACTTATAACACCCCTCTTTTGGCCGTCGGGGTTCAGAAAAACAAAGTCTACAACTGATGAGTCTACGTCTTTCAGAAACTTCACCCTGATACATTTCACCGATGACGACTCACCGCACCGAATACCTACTGCCTACTGCATTCCGCGACTAATTAACAAGCTACCCACAGATATTAGAAACACAATAACACCTCTAAACATAAAAGCTAAACTTAAAAAATACTTTTTCACCACTCCCGCACGAAAGAAGTGTCTTTCCTCTACGAAAACAGTGAGGAAAGTTAGTTTTTCCTCACTGTTTGAACAGTGAGGAAAGTAATGATCCCGTTCAGAAACTAACCTTGCCTGTTTTTATGTTAAGTTTTAAGATATTTTAAAAAATAAATAATTTTATACTTAGAATAGAAATACTTAAGTTAAGATTAATGTTTTTTATAAAATTTATCAAATTATTGTAAGTTCAGAAACATTAAAAACGTTAAATAAAATATTGTAAAAATTACATCGTCAAATTTAGGATTATAATTTTAGAACGCACTCAAAGAAAGAAGCCTGTGAAAGAAGCCTGCGAAAGAAGTACATTAGAAGCGCGAAAATTCTAAGTTTTGTTTACTTGCAATTATGATTATACTAAAAAAACTTTAACTTGAAAATTTTAACTTGAAAAATTGCAGTAATTTTACATTTCATTTTTAAATTATTTTCATGAATAACAGCTCTTTTTATTTTATAATAAAGAATTATTTTGATTTGCTTTGTGACTATTTAATTTATGTACCTATGGTGACTGAATACTTTCTTGCTGGGAGTGGTGAAAAGTTTTGTATGCAACATGTGAGCAAGTTCATTTGCTATTCGTTTTGTTGAGTCTTTCGCTTACTCAGGATTGAATTTTATAATCACTCGCTGCGCTCGTGATTATATTTTTCAATCCTTCGTTCGCTCAAGACTCAAAATCAAAACTCATAGGAAAAACGAACTTTCCTCACTTGTTGGATAAATAACTATTCCTCCTTTTCCTATCCCTAACCAATACTTAAGTACTTAGTTGTGTAAAAAAGCAAATAATGTAAATTTACTTTTATTCATTTTTATTATATAATAAATGCAATTAAAATGTGAATGTGAAATAATAATAATGAATCCCTTTATTTCCAAGCTTGCTTAAATAACATGAAATTATTTCATTTTAGTACAATAATCATTCCTATTTTAAATTAATTTATTAATATTGCATGCAAATTATATAAAACAATTAAGATTAATTTATTATTAATTAATTTCACATTTTAATTGTATTTATGTTTGACTTGTATTTATGCTTTAATTGTATTTATGTTTTAATTGTATGATATTATAATTAGTATTTATTTACATATATGTATTTGTTTATTGGGACACCCATTTTCGGGTGAAGGCCTCCTCCACCTTTCTCCATAGTTCTCTATCTTGCGCCACTCTAGGCCAGGTAACTCCCCCGCCTACGTCCTCGATATCGTCTCGCCAGCGCTGCCGAGGTCGCCCTCTTGGTCTCTTGTCCTCGCGTGGGTACCAGTGTAGGACTCTCTGTCCATCGACCGTCTGTCATCCGAGCCACGTGTCCTGCCCATCTCCACTTGAGCTGACAGGCGATTTGATGTTTAGAATACTTCTTTCAGCTGATCTCTGGAATACTTGTACCTTCTTGATGATGTTCTGTGTCAAGACCCAATTTTGACAGCCGTAGAGTAGAGTGGGAAGTATTGTAGAATCCATCGCCTTTTTCTTAAGTCTCATCAGTATCTTGGCTATAAAGATATATTTTAGTGACCAGTATTTGGTCCAGGCCATCTTTATTCTTCGCTCTACTTTTAGCGTTGGATTTTGGAACGTTATATTCTGGCCCAGGTATATATAATCTTCCACGTATTTGATGCGGGTACTTAGTGCTGTTTGTCATTATACAAGTCTTATCCGGGTTCATATGTAGACCACACTTTTCTCTGTCTAAACTTGTCATCATTGATACAAGATCTTCATAATTTTCGCTCAGTATAACGATGTCGTCAGCAAAGCGTAGATGATTTAGGTAATCTCCATTTATGTTTATTCCCATCTTATCCCATTTCAGTTTGGAGAATATATGTTGTAAGAGGGAGGTGAATAGATTTGGTGAGATAGGGTCTCCTTGCCTTACGCCTCTCTTGACCTCAAATGTCTTACCCAGTCTATCCATTTTGACAGTGGCTTTACTACGTTCATATATTTCTTTTAGGATTAATATGTATTTAGTAGAGACTCCTTGTTCTTCAAGTGTTTGCCATAATGAGTGGTGACTGATAGAGTCAAAGGTTTGTTTTACACATATACCAGATTTTATTTAAATATTCCATCCAGATATATTTTTCATATTATGTGTGTACTTTCCCAGTGTAACAACAATTAAAAGTAAAAAAACATTTTTAAACAAAGCTTTTATTTAATGCCCTAAAAAGAAGAAAATAAAATTTCAATTCAATCAAATGCGTCATTTTATTACATTACACAATTTATACGATATAAAAGCTTGTTGCGGGATTTATCTCCAAGTCTGTGCAAATAGGTGCCTACCCACCTAATTAAGTCTACACAAGTAAATCTCGCAACAAGCTTTTATATCGTATAAATTGTGTAATGTAATAAAATGACGCATTTGATTGAATTGAAATTTTATTTTCTTCTTTTTAGGGCATTAAATAAAAGCTTTGTTTAAAAATGTTTTTTTACTTTTAATTTATTTTTAACTTTTTAGTCTTTATCATTACAGGACAAAACATCTAATCTAGAATTCGAGTGCTTGTCAAGACGAATCAAATGAGACCAAACACGATAGAATTGCGTCGTTTGGTAACAGAGTTCCCATGGCCACCTTCCGGCTCCAGCATCAGATCAGCACTATGTCATAAAAAATATTTTAGGATCAAACTATTTGTTAAGACGAATCGAACGAGCCCAAGCATGATGGTGTTGCGATGTTTTATGACAGAGTTCCCATGGCCACCTTCCGTCTCCATCATCAGATCAGCTCCAAGTCAGAAAAATATTGCATTGTCATCCAATTTACATACGTATGCAAAATTTTAGCACAATTGGATAGCGGGAAGTGGGTCAAATTCAAGCCGACATTTTTGACGCGAACCGTGATACCCACAAACAAACAAACAAACATACATACATACAGTGCAAGTTAAATAAAAGCTTTTAAAAATAAGATGTGTTATTTATTTATCTAAGCGTAATCAAGGATCCACATACAAACCCATTATAGTTTCCGTGGACCTATTTAAGATGCATATTTATAATTTATGCTTATAATAAATAAAATAAAAAATGCTTAATTAACCTAGGCATCCTGATTTCGTTTTACACCTTTGGTTCATTTCACGGAAAGTCGTTTCACCTAAAGCTCATTTCATATTATGAAGTATGTTGAATGTTGTTTGTATTATGTAGATATACAGTGTGGATCTGCATAAAGTGCATATATCGATCAGGGTTAAAGAAGATAAAATTTTATCGACAAACTAAAATAAAAAGATAAAAATCTGCCCTCCAATTTTTTTTCATACCTTCAACTTTCATACTTTCAACCTATGAGAATATTTTTTGTATGATTTTTTTTATAGGAGAGAAGCCATTTATTATAAAATGGCAAAAACGGTCCATTGCGAGTCAGATTTGTTTACCGAGAATTCCGTATACCAAGTCTGACTCGCACTTGGCCGTTTATTATCATTTAGCAAATTAATAATTTCTTTATTGCACACAATCAATTGCAATTAGAAAAAAAAAAAAACTCTTTGAAAAACATGCAAATAATATTCTCATAGGTGCTATACTTCCAGTGATCTAGGCGATCTAGTAATAGAAGAATAGAAGCGTAGTAGTAGAGTTATTCTATGGTAGTAGCGTAATTTCGTTACATACGGATAGGGATTTTGCGAGTTTAAAAGTATTTTAGTTACAAACATGATTTTAGTGTCTTTTGAAAGCTCATAAGATATGCAATATTATCGCACAATAAAATTATTTCGTTTTGGGTACCAAATGTACAAAATGGCAATTACTGAAAAAAGCTTGCAACGTTATTTGCAGCGTGCGTAACACTGTTCGTGGGTCGATTTCACTTCACGAATGAGATCTCAAACGTGTGAGACGAATCTCATTCGTGTGATGAAATCGACCCATGTCATTTTGATCAAGGCTAGTTTTTCCGGGACCGGGAGTTGCGTACAGAATTGCGTACCGGTGGCTAATAGCGAAGGCGCAAAAGTCTGTCTTGATTTGTCGACGACGACGACGACGACGACGGTGTGCCAGCCAAGCAAGACGCGCCGCGCGGTCTACAATCAAACCGGATATTTCGCTCTCGCTATAGCCACTGCCATGCCACACCGGGCCCCCAATTCTACAAACGGATGGCATGCCAGTTACAATGGCGAGAGCGCAGAAACCCGTTTTGGGCTTGGTGACGACGCCGAGAGGTGTGGTTCGAAAATTATCATTATTAACAGTAACAGTGTGATTTCTAATAAATCTATTATTTCTTAAAATACCAGGTGGAGTGCCTCTAACATATACAAAACTATCGTTCTAGCCTAAAAAAGATCTAAATCAAGGTTTATGTTATATGAGTGAGACAAAATGTTGGCCTCAAAGAACGGCCCCTATATGATTTACTAGTAAAAACTTCGCATGTTCCCAGTTGCATGCCGAGTATCACGGAGACAACACCTACTTGGTGCACCGAGTGTTGCAAGCCTACTCCACGGCCGAGTTCATCAATATCACCAAGTCCCCCGCCGATGTTGCCATCCTGGCTGGAGACCTCAACGCAGCACCCGGTGACCTGACCTTTAGGTAACACAAAATATTTACAAGCATTTACCAGATTAACTCTATAACTACATTCCCGACACTTGTTAAGCTGCATTACAAATTTCAGGAAAATCAATTGGCAGACCTAGAAGCGAAACAAACGTCAGAGAAGGAAAACTCGCCCTAAGCCTATATACCTACCCTACCCTACACTACATTTACAATTAATTATTCGGGACAACTTTACTTTGACCCGATGAAACCAGAACGAGACAGAGTTATACATATAATATCATCATCATCATCATCATATCATATCAGCCACTGTTGGGCATAGGCCTCTCCCACAGCACGCCACTCGCATCTGTCCCCCGCCATTCCGGTCCACTGCCTACCGGCCACCTGTACAATATCATCTGACCACCACCGGGCCGGTAGTCTGCCAGCTGCTCTTTTCCCTGTTCGCGGCCACCACTCTGTTGCTGCCTTGGTCCACCTTCCGTCCTCCCTTCTGGCCAATTTACTACATACGTATAGCTCTGTCCCGTCGTGTTTCCATTACGTCAACGTGGCCGGTGGCGTAATAAAGCGAAAATAAAAAATATATTAATATAGCGTCACTTCTTTTCCCATACGGGGTGGCCAGAGGCACAACTGTGCCCACTTCTCGACAGTGAAAATGCTTGACAAGGGGCCTATCGCCGCAGCT
This sequence comes from Argyresthia albistria, assembly GCA_963457715.1. Classification (NCBI taxonomy): domain Eukaryota; kingdom Metazoa; phylum Arthropoda; class Insecta; order Lepidoptera; family Argyresthiidae; genus Argyresthia; species Argyresthia albistria. The sequence continues at coordinate 4,013,127 of OY735253.1, forward strand.
ATGTAGGTTTCCTCACGATAATAAAAACAGCTATTCGTATGTAAATTGTAGAATCATCAACGAGCTGCCAGGCCTGCAAGACCCGTTCGAGCTGGCTTGCGAGGGCGATGACGTCACCGTCCGTCGGGCTTCGGGCACCTGCAACCACGCCAACAACAGCTACTCCGATCGACGCGCGTGTGAGAAGGCGCCCGAGGGGAAGCGCATCGACCATATACTGTTCCGTGGCAGTGCTGCGTGGGAGGTACGTGACATAACTCAACTTGCATACAAGATGGCGTGAGAGAAAGCGCCCGAGGGGAAGCGCATCGGCCATATACTGTTCCGTGGCAGTGCTGCGTGGGAGGTACGTGACATAACTCAACTTGCATACAAGATGGCGTGAGAGAAAGCGCCCGAGGGGAAGCGCATCGGCCATATACTGTTCCGTGGCGGTGCGTGCTGCGTGGGAGGTACGTGACATAACTCAACTTGCATACAAGATGGCGTGTGAAAAGGCGCCCGAGGGGAAGCGCATCGACCATATACTGTACCGTGGCAGTGCTGCGTGGGAGGTACGAGACATAACTCAACTTGCATACAAGATGGCGTGTGAGAATGCGCCCGAGGGGAAGTGCATCAACCATATACTGTACCGTGGCAGTGCTGCGTGGGAGGTACGAGACATAAATCAACTTGCATACAAAATGGCGTGTGAGAAGGCGCTTTAGGGGAAGCGCATCCACCATATACTGTTCCGTGGCAGTGCTGCGTGGGAGGTACGTGACATAACTCAACTTGCATACAAGATGGCGTGTGAGAAGGCGCCCGAGGGGAAGCGCATCGACTATATACTGTTCTGTGGCAGTGCTGCGTGGGAGGTACGTGACATAACTCAACTTGCATACAAGATGGCGTGAGAGAAAGCGCCCGAGGGGAAGCGCATCGGCCATATACTGTTCCGTGGCAGTGCTGCGTGGGAGGTACGTGACATAACTCAACTTGCATACAAGATGGCGTGAGAGAAAACGCCCGAGGGGAAGCGCATCGACCATATACTGTTCTGTGGCAGTGCTGCGTGGGAGGTACGTGACATATCTCAACTTGCATACGAGATGGCGTGCAGTCTGCGACTCGCATTTTCCCATACGGGGTGGCAGGGGCTCAGTGCGCCCACGTTCACACTAGCACATCGCCAGCATCGGGATTCGAAGCCGCATCTCCGGTGTGACAGGCGATCAAACATATTTAATTTAGTAATTATTCCCCTTCCCACGGGGTCGAAGTGCCTGCACCTGGCCTACTTAAGCGGCCTTTGAGCATTCCCCTGCGCCTTCTCTTCAATATTTCATTCTTTTCTTTATTCTTTATTCTTTATTGCACAGTAACTTAATATTTAACTTAAATAACAAAATAGTGCGCAAAGGCGAGCTTATCTCTTAAGAGAGATTTCTACCAGCAAACCTAGGCATGACAGGAAAGATGGTGCTGAGAGGATAATCCTAGTGCACAAAGATAAAAATAAACTGAATAAAACTACACTTGCTACAAAATAAATAAATAATACTTAGGTAGATATCTACAACCTAAAACATAGATAATACAATAAATAAAGTAATACATAGTATAAATAAGAACGACTTAGCATGCATACATACACATACATAGGTACATAAATACTATAATAATAAAAACTACCTAATATGAAAGAGAAAGGAAATGATTTTTTACTCTTTTCTTAAAAGTATAAATTGTGGGACTGTCCCTTATAGCGCAGGGAAGTGCGTTCCACAATCGGATTGCTCTGGCACAAGTCTGGAAATTTCTCAAGACTCTCGGTGTTGGCAAGCCACAGGACTCGGTCGCTGGAAATGTTGACCTGAACGGCCTCAATCGCTTCTTCGCTGTCTCCCCTGTCGTCATGGATCCTCTCGTTAAGGAAGCTACTCTCCACAACCTACGGTCCAAGACCGCAGCCCTCAACTCTCGTTTCTTCTTTAACCGGGTCGGAGTCGGCGCAGTGAGAAGAGCAATACTTGAGATATCCTCGAAGGCCATAGGTGAAGACAAAATCTGTTCTCAGATGATAATGAGCATCTTAGATGAGCTGCTACCCCCTATCACTCACTTAATTAATGTGTCGCTTGGTCAAAGTGTCTTTCCCGCTCAGTGGAAAAAGGCTCTGGTTATTCCCCTACCTAAAACCTCAAATCCCACTTCTTTCAAAGATTTCCGTCCCATATCCATCCTCCCCATCCTCTCCAAAGTCCTTGAATCTATTGCTCACTCCCAGCTCTCCTCTTATCTTTCTTCAAGTAACCTGTTAAACCCCTACCAATCTGGTTTTAGGCCGGGTCACAGCACTACCACGGCTCTGCTTAAAGTCACTGACGACATTCAAGCGGCCATGGATCAGAAGCAGCTCTCAGTCCTTACACTGCTTGATTTCAGTAGCGCCTTCAACTGCGTCGACTTCGATATCCTGGTTGAAATTCTTAAGTCACTCAATGTCTCTTCGCACTCGGCTCGCTGGTTTGACTCCTACCTTAGAGACCGCCAACAGCGCATTAAGTCCGAGGAGATTTGCACGGACTGGTGTGATCTCTCCGCCGGTGTTCCTCAGGGCGGCATCCTTTCTCCTCTACTCTTCTCAGTATTCATCAACTCCATCTCCGACGTACTTACTTCTTCATATCATCTTTACGCAGATGACTTACAAATATACCGGCATTTCTCTCCGTGTGATGTGAATATGGCTGTGGAGGCTTTGAATGCTGACCTCGATAACATTAGTAATTGGGCTGTTTCTTACGGTCTGTTGGTCAATCCAAGTAAGTCGCAAGCGATGATTATTGGTACACGGAACTCACTTAACTTAGTGCAGAATATGCGCGTCGATCCTGTGCTGTATAATGGTACCGTAATCGCTTACAGCACCAAAGCCAAGAACCTAGGGGTTATATTTGACAATTTGTTGTCCTGGTTACCACATGTATGTGAGGTCAGCAGACGAGTCTTTGCGTCATTTCACTCTCTCCGGCGATTGCAGTACTTCCTCCCATTTCAGACTAAAATCATTCTTGCTCAGTCACTTCTACTCCCTTTAATCGACTACGCGGATGTTTGCTGGGTCAGTGCGAACGAAGAACAACTGAACAAACTCGAAAGACTTCAGAATCTCGGGATTCGGTTTATCTTCGGGCTACGCAAGTATGACCATGTCTCTCAGTGTCGCAAGCAGCTAGGATGGCTTCCGATTCGTCTTCGCCGTGATATGCACATTCTCTCCTTTCTGTTTAATATTTTGAAAAATCCCCGCTATCCCGTTTATCTTCGTGAACGTTTTGAGTTTCTCTTCCCCAGGGATAGTCGATCCCACACGATGTCTCTTCTTTCGATTCCTCGGCATTACACTACTGCCTATAATCACTCGTTCAGGTTGAGAGCAATCCGATTTATTTATTTTATTTTAGTTGAACACCTTAATTTTTCAGATACAAGTAAGCAACCTCGAAAACCCGCTAGCAGAGCGCGTGCCCAACCAACCGTTCTCCTACTCCGACCACAACGCGGTGGCTCTGCAGCTGCGCATGAAGCCGACCCACGGGAAAACAGTGCTCAAGAACGCCCAGGACAAGCTATCAGACACTCGCCAAGTGCTAGACGACGCCATCAAAGTCTGTAAAGAAGCCAAACACATAATAGCCAAATCTAGAAAGATCTACATGACTTCTGGTGCGGTAATCTTCATGTTGCTGGTTGGGACCGTCGGGTTCTGGCCGAACAGGATCATGTATGATTTGCTGAAGCTGATCGCTACGTGCTTTTGTTTTTATTACGTGTTGATGGGTTCGCTTTGGAACCAGATTGAGATGAACAGTTTGAAGGCTGGGCTCAGTGGATTAGAGAACAGCAGGAGGAGCTATGATCAGGCCCAAATGTGAACTTTCCGATTCCTCTATAGTTGAGGCGGTAAAGGCTGATTTTCATTGATCGAGTAACTGGATCCAGAATCACTGGGTTCCGGCACTGGATTGACACTGGATCGATGTAAACGCTGGATACTGTACTGGATTGAAACATGTACATTGATCCAGTGTCAATCCGGTGATACTGCTGGATCCAGCTACTGGATTAATGAAAATCAGCCTTAAAGGATGCGCATCGGGCTTTGCCGAGTCATGAATCATGATATCGAAACCTCCGATATGATAATAATTTACTCTATGGTGGAACCAAAAACTCAAAGGGCCGCATGCAAAACAAAAAGTACCAAGGAAAGGATCATATTCCTTTAAAGTAAATGGTTATTTATACTTTTCTTTATATATTCGACTCTGTCACTCGCTCGGACACTGACAGCACCTGTCTGTCCATTTGACGATGAGTGACAGAGACGACACTGAATCGCCGATTATCTCCTGCCTACTCTAATGAAAGCAGGCATAACTATTGGTGCAACATATCAATTTATTGAAATGATTAAATATTTGTGATATAAAACGCAATTCAATGCCTGCCCTACTATGTCTTATCGAAAATTACTAACTAGATTTAGTCTGTAGCTTTGCGAATCTGTAACAGAATTTTGGACATTGCATTTACTTATAATAAACAAATATTAACTCATTAGGGTTCCGAACCCGTTATATAACATTCCAATTTCATATTACTTGGGTAAGATTCAGGCTAAGCGATGTGCTCATTTAAGATAAAATATGCCTGGCTATACTAAACATATTAAAACTATGTAGCTGTCAATAAACCGTATTGTACGTAATTAATCACGACACCAAATTACCTCTACATAATACGGTATTGGCCTCATTTTGGAAGTAGTTTTAAAATAAATTTTATTACATTTTAAGCGCATTACATTAATATTTTCGAGATATCTTCTGTAGTTTCAATAAAATAAAATATCGCCAAAAACGCTGTATTTCTAATGGCGCCGGTAACATGACTCGCGTGACGCCACATGCTCGTGAGTGAACGCCCGCCTTCATTATGATCACAGATAGTATGATTCAGTCAAGCCAAGCAAGATTTCAGAGACGAGCGTGTGACGTCACCAGAGATATAAACGTCAGACAGAGCGTTTTCGTCACAGATTATATTTCGATAGTTTATACATTTTTAACTCCCGCCCGACGAAGGCAAAAGGAGTGTTATGAGTTTGACGTGTGAGTCACTCTGTGTGTTTGTCTGTCTGTTTGTCTCTCAGAACGTGGAGCGTAAACGGGTAAACCGATTTGAATGTTGTTTTTTTTAAATCGAAAGTAGATTTCTTGAAGCTGGTTGTTATGGTACCATCGAGCTGGTCTGATGATGGAGTTCGAAGGTGGGAGCGGAAACCCTAAGCATCATGCTTACTAGTAAACCCGTCGAATTTGGAATCATAAGGTTCGTTGTGTGACAAGCGCTTTGAGAATATGGTACCATTGAGCTGATCTGATGATGGAGTGCGAAGGTCGCAGCTGGAACCCTGGGATGCTTACTAGTAAACCCATCGAGTTTAGACTCATTAGATTCGTTGTGACGAGACCTTTTAATTTCAGCCGATGATGAGACCTGGTGATGAATCTGGAAGACTGATTTTATGCGGGGGCTTTTTAATGCTAAAGTTATAATTCCTGGAATCCGCAAAAACAAAAGATATTATACTCTAAAATGTAATGAAATATAGATTTCTACGCTAACTATCTGTAATCCTATCAGAAGTTGAAGCACATTTTGTCGAATAAATTTAATGTTGTCAAATAGCGTATTCTTATACTACGTACGCTTGACGTTAGGTACCAAATACTACTCTTAGTCAAAATTTTAAAATAATCTAAATCTATTCCTCTTATAATTAATTATAAGCTTAGTTTGATTGGACCATCTACCTATTCATTAAAATTACTGATGAGTTTCTGATTTTAAGATGTTATCTATTGTAATATGAAATTAATAAGAATGTATTATTCGTAGTAGTGTAGTTAGGTAATAAAAATCTGTATAATAGAAAATGAAGTTGTTATCTAGGTATATTACTATGAAATTTATTAAGAGTGTATTATTCAGTTCATAAAATTGAGTGTTTTTTTGTCCTTTTATAATATTTTTTGTATACAGGTTGACATTTAATTAGCTGACCATATTTTGGGGAATGATAGTGCCCATCCATCATTATGAAGAACTTTACCATGGAACATATGGTCGCAAAGGAAAAAAAAAATTGCGTTAAAATAGTAACTTGAAATCAGCTGATCAGGGCAATGCATGTACTGGGGGACGACATTTTTATTTTCATTTGCAACTATATGTTTCTTGGGGAAAGTTGTTCATAATGTACTATCATTCCCCAAAATATGGTCAGCTAATTAAATGTCATTCCGTATATCAAATCCCAATCCTATAAAAATGCTGCCCCACCAGGGAAAAACGAATGGGTTTGTAGAAAACTTTTATTTTTTAAACTTAACGAAATTATACAATTATAATATTCTTCTCCAATATAATTAAGGCTATTGTATTATGTTAGTCGAGTATGTACTTATTTAATACAATATGTGATGCTATAATGATGACTGAAATTAATTAGGTACCTATACTTACCTATGAGATAAAATATTAGTAAGGGTACATCGTTTATTACATTACATTGGAAAAATTACAACCAAACTTCGAAAATTTTCGTTATCTAGCTAAATCACTGTAGTCAAACCAGGCACACATAATTTGCACGAATATGTATAACAATAAATAAATTATACTTAGATAAAACATTTTTGTTCAAAGATTATTCAATTTAAGACTGCAAAAGAAACTTGGAACTAAAATAATAATCAACACATTAAATAAAATCTATAAAATAAAGAATTTGGTTATAAGATTGCACAATAACGGTAAATCAATTCAATTAACCTTCAGCCATGCCCGAACCATGTAAGTAAGTAGTTACCATTACTCTTTTTGGCGCATATTATGGTACACTAAGGTCCATATTAATAACACGCTCTTAGCTCTAAGAGCACTAATTGACAGCTGAGAGCAGTTTATTTACACGGGTCTTAGTACCTTGCGTCGATATGATGACTTCAAAATTTGATCTGAGCCTCGATCACGAATGTTTTCGTAAGCGCTAACGTTTTCGAGAACGCAGGAAATTACACATATGTTATGTTATGTCATAAAGAATAAGAATCACGACATTTGACGTTTCGATAGTTTTCTATCGAATCTTTTATTCGTGTTTGGGCCTCTGGCTATTATGGTACCACGAGTAAACAGCAATCCACGTTTATCACATAGAACAAAACTAAACAGTCTCACTGTTTTATTTACCCGCCATTAAATCTATAACTAATGTACTTTAATCGCTAAGTTTGTTTAGATCTGAGCGAGGGTAATTAATCCACTACCTGGATAAAATTCGTTGATCAACTAACAAATTCTTCTTACCTGGTGGCAGATACTCTTCGCGTCACGTAAAAAGAAGGCTGGAGGCGACGGAGCGGCGCATGGCAATAGCGGCCTTATGTGCATGGGTACACTGGCGTGATTCGCGTAAAAGGATGTGGTGTTATACACGGCAATAGCGTCCTTGCGTGCATGGACACACTGGCGTAAATCACCTACCACCGTCTTCAGCGTTCTTTTTAGATGACGCGAAGTATACACTACGCTACGGTGTATAATCTATTCGGTTGTGGATCAAAGTGATTTGACAGGTCGAGTGATACCCGTTTTTGCCGAAAAACAATAGGCCTGACGACTGTATCAAATAAATAATCAAAAATTTAATGATTCTAAGGGAAAATATTAAAAGGATTTAAAACAGTAATTTAATTTGATTAAAAACATTGAGATTAATATGATTAATGATTGTTTGTTTACTTTATTGTCGAAGTTATTTCTAAAGCCCTAATAGATGCTACAATATTATAGTATGCCATAATAATGTATTCTTTTTATAGGTTTACACGAAAAATGCGACATTTACGGGAATTTCAACTAAAGCTGTTATCCCAGAAAGTTTCGATGTCGAGTTGTCGAAGGTCGACCCGTGTAAATAGTTTATAACCAGTTTGCGCGTTAATTAGTGTTTTTAAGCTGCCCCCGTTAGCAAAACTTTGAAATAAGTATAAACTATTCATTCATCTGACTGTTTTATTTCATTCATTTAATCGATTGAAAAATACACGTCACTATGGTTCAGAAGCGAGCAACATTATTTCGCTAAGTGACATTTCGACCTGCCAAATCACTGATCATCAATTACCGGATAGGTTATAGAGTCTACACTTTCGGATCCGCCCCATCTCCGTCCGCCTCCGCCTCCGCCGCGGTCGTACTCCCCACAGCTCCGTAGGCTCCCGGGCGCTCCACACTGACGGCGAGACTCGGCGCCGACGCTGACGTCACGCTCGCGTCGTCCACGAGCCGCGTGCTCTCGTCGGAGCCGCGCGTCATGGAGTAGGTGGACTTGCCGCGCAGCCGGCGGCTGAACGAGCTGCCTGTGGAACGAGATTGCTGGTTAGTTTGGGAAGATTATGAAGAAGACGGGAGAGATGTATGCCAATGCCAGGGTCGTAGCAACACAAATACTATATACTAATACAGATAGAACAAAATATGACACCGGCGTAAATGCTACGGAAGCTTCTTTACCTTGAGGCCAATATCACTTGGTGCAGCACCATCGAAAAATTGCAAATACCACGAGATGGCGCTAAGATATATAGAATTTATTCTAAGATTAGCGCCACCTAGAAGTATGATAACTGAAACCATGGCGTTTTTAAAGTACAAATCTTACTCCTCACGCCATCTCTTTTTTACGAACGGTTACTAATTCTAATTTGTATGGGATGAGCACCCTGTGGTAGCAAATGGAGGTATACAGGGTGTAACAGATATATTGGATTTATTCTAAGATTAGCGCCACCTAGAAGTATGATAACTGAAACCATGGCGTTTTTAACTCTATGACTCACAGAAGCACTATACAACGTGTAACTCTAAGTACGCAAAACCTTATAGACGCCAAGTTTCGATTTTTATTACAAGAAAATTATTGTTGAAAGGAAATTAAAAAAAAAAACTGGCCAAGTGCGAGTAGGACTCGCGCACCAAGGGTTCCGATCACACTTGGAGAGCGTAACACGTGTAATTAGGTTTCCACATAAAAAACTAAAGTGTGATGTCATCCATGTAAACGAAATTGAATATTTTTTAGAAAGACAGAAATTTGCAGTTTTCAGATTTTTCCCTTTATTTGTGCTATAAGACCTTGCTTCGTGCCAAATTTCATGATTCTAGGTCAACGTAAAGTACCCTCTAGGTTTTGATTCCCTTGCGAATATCAGCAATTTCAGCAAAATTGAGACATATGCGGTATCTTTTGATTGCGTTGACCTTTAAGTTTGATTTTTTCACAACTTTAAGAGTTCACAGACTTAAGTAATCGATATTAATTTCAACTTAATACCTCCAAGCGTTTCTGAGAAAAAGTCTTAACAGACGGTGAGACAGACAGACAGACAGAAATTTACAGTTTTCGGATTTCTTCCTTAACTTGTGCTATAAGACCTTCCTACATTCCAAATTTCATGACCCTAGGCCAACCGGAAGTACCCTATAGGTTTTGATTCCCTTGCGAGTTCCACGCGAGTTCATACAAATCCAGCAAAATTATGACATAATATCGCGGTATGTTTTGATTGCGTGGACCTAGAAGTTTAATTTTTTCACAGCTCCAAGGGACCATAGACCTGAGTAATCGATATTAATTTCAACATTATACCTCCACGCGTTCCTGAGAAAAGGGGTCGTGACAGACGGACGGACAGACAGACAGACAGACGGACAACAAAGTGATCCTATAAGGGTTCCTTTTTTCCTTTTAAGGATCGGAACCCTAAAAAAACTAAAGTTCTAGAAGATATGAGCAGTTTTCGTTTTCCTAACAATTATAATAGTTTCTCTTAGCTCTGCCGCCTTAAAAACCGCCCGCAGTACACGGCCCGCGATAGCACAAAATAGGTACCTAGACCTGATTCACACCCGCCGTTTGGTCCCTTCTAACGTTCATTGCGAGATCCTTAGTTTGAAAGAGATAACTAATGTAGCGCGCGCGCTTGCTTTGTGGATTGATCTGCCGCTGCTATCGTTCGACACACTTATTTGAATATCTCGCTGGATCACGGTAAATGATAGAAGCGGCAATAAATAATTATGGATAAAATTTTAAAAAAAAATGATGTAAATAGTGATGGAAACGATTATAGTCGTCATTCTGAGCAACCTATTTTCAGGTTTTGCGTACTTAAAGTTACACGTTGTATAGTGCTTGACTTTGACAGTGACTACCAAGACGTCAATTAATGTCTATTGCAAGGGGATGAAAACTTAATTTCCCCTAATTTTAATGTCATTTTTGTTTCCTTTTCGGCCAGGAGAATGACAACCTCCAGTCTGAAAGGGAGTACAAATCTTACTCCTCACGCCATCTCTTTTTCACGAAGGGTTACTAATTCTAACTTGTATGGGATGAGCACCCTGTGCTTCCGGTAAGTAAAATTCTATCAAAATCGGTGCAGCAGCACTCACCGACGACGCCGAGGTGCTCGGAGATGTCTCGCCGCACGTCCGACACGTCCAGCATGGCCAGGAACGAGCCGAGGCACGAGCGCTCGCGCGAATGCTCGCACACGAACGCGCGGTATGAGAAGCTGTAGTGGTGCGCGACCGCCGCCAGGAACATCTCGATGCAGATTAGGAAGTCCTGGAAGCATACGGAACACGGTTTATGCTCATTCACTCACTTACCTAATTGTGCTTTAATATAGGTACTCAAGACAAATATTATACATGTTTATTTATACAGGGTGTAACAAAAAGGGGTGTAAAATCCGAAAGAGGGTTGTTAGGGACAATATTCTGATCAACTTTCACTATGGGACCGACTTGATCAGCAGCGCTCAGAGCAACTTTATTTTTCACTCCACCATACAGATCAGCTGAGCGCTAGGCCCGAAATGTACTGAGTTAATAAAAATAAAGTCTAATCAAGTCAGTCCCACAGTGAAAGTTGTTCAGAATGATGTCCCTAACGTACCAACCACCTTTCGGTTTGTACACACCGTTTATTATACCCTTTAAAGTGTAAACGAAGTGCAGGCTACAAAAACAATAAAAGTTAGTTTTGAAATGTAATCTTTGGTTGCTTTCGATGCCTTAGGAACAACTATCACTTCACACATTTGTTTTACATAACATAACTTTGAAGTACAAGTTGATCCGCCTATAACATAGATAGATACATTGGATTGATTCTTATTATTTTGAATCCCGTCGCTCTCAGAAGCACACCGCTCGAATGACCAAACAATGGCGAACTATTGTTATATAAGATTTGTCAGCGAACCAGTTAAATATAGAATTTTAAATTGTGTTGTGTTACCTGAAGCCTAGAAGATACAATCTTGGTACCACTGTCATCTGTACCAAAAATTGATGATATCACTCCACAGTATACTAATATATTAATAATGACTCCTTGGCTGAAATTGTAACAAATATATAAATTAGAGATAAAAAAAGCTTTTAAAAACAAAAAACAGCAAGGGCTATCACGCACGCACCCCACTCACCTCAGTCGCGCATTTTGACACAATTTAATGTTCAATGTGTTTTTTTTCAATGCTCGCAAGTATGGACAAACTTCATCGAGTCGCGTTTGACATTTATATGCGCGACTGAGGTGAGTGGCGTGCGTGCCCCATGGTAGCCCCGCAGAAAACTAATGGATAAACTGTTACTATTTTTTTCACTACATTGAGATTGGGTAGGAAGAAGTATTGTACATGTGATAAAGAAACCAAAAATAAAACTAAAACCTAAACAGCCTATAAATAAACATAAATTGAATAGGTTGAATTTTTTATCTGTATTAAAATCGTAAAATGACTGACTACGATTAACGCAGAGCCCAAACCGCTGGACCTAGAGACTTGAAATTTTGCACATAGATATAGTGTGAACATCCTATAAGGAAGAAATTTTTGAAATTCTACCCCTAAGGGGGTAAAATAGGGGGTGAAAGTTTGTATGAAAGTCCGTCAGTTTTAAAGTAAGGATCTTCAAATTTTGTATGCAGGATAACGATTGAAAATTGATGGATACGTGTATCAGCGATTTTGAAAATTCAACCCAGAAGGGGTGGAAATGAGGATGAAGTTGTGTGTACAAATTCTGTCATTTTCAACGCAGACTCTTAAATAAAAAGCAAGTAGATTCCTTATGAGGTCTGGAGGTGCATTAAGTAAGGATTTTTCAAAATTCTCCCCCTGAAGGGAAACGGGGACTTGAAAGTTTGTATGGAGAAACAAGATTATTTAGACTATTTTAATCGAAACTTCACAGTACTGCGAATACGATAAATGTGTATACAAACATCATCAACAACAAACAAGTACCTATATGTAGGTTTTTTTTTCAAAATGTAACCCAGGCTGAAAAAGTCTGAAAATCTACATGGGTATTGTTTGTATGGTTTATCGGTTCGCCGATTACGAAAACAACAACGATTTTTAAATCCAACGTGTGGATGTGAAAAACCATAGTTATAAACAACAACAACATTCCAATGTTGTTGGGATTTCAACCATTAAAAGGGGTTGAAAAGAGGGTTTAAATTTTGCTTCTGTCGGTCCATAGTCGGTCTATTCTCAGAAACCATACGGGCTTTATGAATGAAATGGCATGGGACATTGGGTAATGTTGGCGTCGTTTTGACGTTTTCATAGAGTTTGGTCGGTTTTGAGTATTGGCGGCAATAAGTGTTACATTGATTAAAGTGAATAAAAAAAATAAGCCAATGGTCCATAGTAGGTTACCCATACTCCAGAAGGTGTCTTTTGTGTGTTTTGTGAATCGCTATATATTTCCTTTAGATTAGAACGTGTGTGAGCTCTCCAACTAGCCTGTTTATTTTAGTGTCAACTTCCAAATTAGCCAAAAATATTGTTTATAGTGAAATACTGTAATGCACGATATCAGCGGTCAATAGTCATAAGCAATAATTGATTTGATTTTTAAAAGTCTTTATTGATATATAAAATACAATATATTGCATAAACAATAGTATATTTTTTACAAGAATTCATATCTAGAAAACAGTATCACTCTACGCGGACGAAGTCGCGGGTAAATCTAGTTTATTACATAACTTTATACAATATAACGCGTTAGTAGATAAACTAAAATGACGAATCACTGGGCAAAGTGGTGGGTCAGGCAGGGTAGGTGAAGTGGTGGGTCAGGCAGGGTAGGTGAAGTGGTGGGTCAGAGTATGCCGTGCATAATACGTCTGTGTGTCATTGTCAGCTTGGTTCGAGAAAACCTTAATTATCATTATTACAATTCGTGTACAGACTGCTGTAACGTAACATGCAATGTAACACGCAATGAAAGAAATTGTGGTCCATATTGTCGCAATGTAACAGAATTCGCATAGTCTAGACGCCTTGCGCAGACGATCCCTGCACACTAGGAGCACGAACAGAGCATTACAACCCGTGCGCGCCGCGATACGCTATTTGTCGGGTTTTTCGCCGAAAACAAAAAGGCGCGCAGTGTGCTCGGAGCTATACTGCGGAATGCCGGAAACAGATGCGAGTAGGTGTTCGGTTCGTGCGCGCGCTTCGTCCACACTTATGAAATGCTCCTTTCACTCAAAATACGTTACTGCAGTCTGAACCTTAACCATACTTGTTGTCTACTTACAAAAATGAGAAGAACACCACAGCCTTGATACAAAGAAACTTTCCGATTGGTTTCATTGGCTTCAACTCGGCTCTATTAGCTCTGTAGAACAGCACAAGGCAGTACATTGCAACAAACTGTGACAAGTTGTTGACCGCTACCATGTACGGGAAGGCCACGTTGGCACTGAAGTCACTCTCCCCGTACACTCCGTTGAGTTCACAAATCATTGATATGATGGTGGTGACTGGTCGCACAACTGTGTACTGGAGGATTCCATGCTTGCAGTTGTGGACAAATTCTCTGGAACATGCAGGAGTTTTTTGTATAAACATAACTCATCAAAACATCTTTTAAAAGGGTTATGAAGTGTAACATTTTAGTTTCACAAGTTTTCTACACTATGAGCAGAGGGGGTCAGCCCATCTGTGCTACCAGCAACTTGTGGCTCAGTCAGTAATTTAGTTGCTTAGTTAGTTTTTCGGTTAGGTTACCTAGACTTTTTGCCTCTCATTTAAATATGAAATAGTCAGACCTGCTATACACAATTTTCTTAATATACACCGTGTAACAGATAGGTGTATGTAGTAATATACACCGTGTAACAGATAGGTGTATGTAGTAATATACACTGTGTAACAGATAGGTGTATGTAGTAATATTTTAGGGGGTTGTTAGGTTGTCCTGTAAGAGTGAATGATCTTTACCTTCCCATTTCCCATGGTGTCAAGCAGCATAAAGGGAATATATGGTAAATTTGAGCCTTAGTCTCCAAAAGAGATTCCAAATCATTGTCCTCATTCAAATAGTTTAGTAGATACTTCATAAAGTTGTAGATAACATATGCTTCGTAGCACTCTCTCAGAGAATCAACATAAATTGACTGTTCCGGGAATACCAGACCGATCCAGGCATTGAGAGCATAAATCGGCACCATCCACAAAATTCTGAAACAATTCGGTAATAATCATATTACTTTGTTGTGTGTATTGTAAACATATTGGTGTTGGTTCTGGTCATATTTTTAAAGTTGCATGTTTTGAAATTAAATCTAAGCATGATTTTATTTCTGATATAGACATGACATGGCATCAAGCCAATAAAATCTGCTAAAACACCATTATTGTGAATAAACTTCAGCGCATTATTCAAATCAAACTAATCTAATTAGTTGAATAACACAGATGCAATCAATGTGTTACACAACATTGGGTATTAATTCTTTATCACACACAACAAACAGAAAAACTTTATTAGAATAAAATAATGTTTAAAGTCGAACTTATCACTAAGAAGAGATCTCTATCTACCAAAACATGAAGGAAATATATAATACCAAAGTATGAGAAATAAAGTATGACAAACCTTATTATGTGTTTCTGCAGTGAAGGCTTAGTATAATGCACAATGTGTTGTATGATCTGCCACACAGATATTGGCAGTGCCAGCAACACAAACCCTCCGCCAACCAGAGTCCCCTGATCAGATTTCTTGAAACCATTGTTTATTGAATGCGCGATAAGTATAGGCACTAAAACTATGATGAGGATGACGTACAGGGCAATCAGAAAAGGCCTGATCCACAACCTCCACTGGCTAAAGAACGATAGTATAGAAGAAGGACACATTTTGTAAAAAACTACATAGCAATATTGTCAGCTCAGCTGTTCCACCAATGAACAAGGGATAAACATATCAACGGGAACCAAACGTCGTACTTTATCAGAAGATAATGTTCACTTTTACTGTACAGGATTCACAGGACTGCTCATAGATCGGTTAGTAAAAAACTAAATGAAATACCTACATCTGTAAAAAATGTTTAGTGAAAAGACGACAAACAACAACAAAATCTGTCAACAAAACGCACGAAAACACGAAAACTACGACGACAGCCAAAGATCCAACCACAACACCACATTACCTTTCTGTTATCCAACGTTGTTGCGATCTAAGAAACTTTGCAATGCATTTTTATGCCAACGTTGGGAATGCTTTAACGACCTTCATGTCACGTCTAGACATGTGTACCGGTTCTACAAAAACCGGTGAAAAACCGGATAACGTCACTACCGGATTTTTACCGGTGATTTTATTTTTAACCGGTATTTTTATACACGCGCGCGGAACACAAATTTATTTTGCCTCTGAAAATATCATGGACTTAGCATGGAAAATATTGTATGCGTGTACCCCAAGTAATCCGAACTATTCCGAACGCACCTTACTTTTTGTACATGCGCGCGGAACGCAACTTATAATGACGTCCGAAAATACTGTAAACGTGTAACCGAAAGCACCTAACTTCACATTATATTTTTTTTTCTAAGTATGGGATGGGGAATCCCCATTGGGGATCTATTTTGTCATATCGGAATTGCACCCTACTTCACATTCTATAATTTTGTCTATGTAAAGGGCCGTTTTGACTTTGATTAGTGTAAAATGCAGGTGTAAAGTGTGGCTGTGAGGTGTAAAGTGCGAGCCACATCTGGACAGCCACTGTTAAGCGTGAGTGATTCTGATTACTACTACTAATCTGTAGAAATTACAGAAATTAAGCCAATTTCCATATAATGTCAAGAAATGTTCCTATAGGTTTTTCTCCGGTGAAGTACCGGTTTTTATTATAAAATCTCCGAAAATCTCCGGAGGCTAAAATTGCAACCGGTACACACCTCTAGTCACGTCACGTACTACTTCACGGATTTTGAAACGCAAGATCCACGGAGTCCATAGATTATTAGTTTTCTGGGAACATGAATGACGTATTGAAAGTATCCGTGTCCAAAACCTGAAATTCCCTAAAATATTCATATATACGTACAGCGCTGTTGGACACCGCTTTGACATACTCAATATAATATGAAACAAAAGCGCTTAGTTACTGAATGTGCCTATAGAAAGGTGTGTGCGGTGGTATAGCTGTGGTGGTATAATGGTGTTTGTTCTGCTCCGTGTCTGTGTAACTGGACTACGGAAAAATCTAAAAACCAAAATGAGTTTATAATTTTAATAAAGTAGTTTTAAGTATTTATTTAACGTAAAAACACCACAACCTTAACCCGACGGCAGTGATCCACTTATTTGTGCATTTACAGTTACACGCGTAACACGATTTTTGTGCATCGAGTTCCAAGCATCGAATTAGGCCACATAGCGATCTCTCCCTAAAACACCGCTGCTTTAGTGTCGACGTATGAAGTTAATGTGAGTTTATTATTTTGTTGTTATATCTTAGTCGAGGTTTATGATGAGTTTAATGAAGTGTCGAGTTGTGGTCTAAGATCAACAAATAAGTATAAAAAGTAATCCAATGTCGATAATTTAAATGTTTACGTAAATGGGTCACCTCGCCATTCTCTAGAATCAAGTGATGTCGTGTTTCCCAGGGAGTGATTTCTCAACAATCTGGTATTTACCGTTTCATTGGTGTGAATTTCAAGGTATCGTTTTAGAGTTCCTACTAGGTACAGTGTACCTATTTCAATTTCAGAGAAGTGAAGTAGGAGAGTTATGTCCAGAAAGCCCATGACCTGCTGATGTGATGTCATCCAAAGGTGAAACCGAGGCCGACTCGGGAACTGTCTCACCTAACTTGTCCTCGGGAAAAAATGATCAGGTTAGTTTTAGATTTGTTTATAACCCTATCTTAACACTATGTTATGTACCTTTTTTTTCATATGAAAGTTTTATCTTTCCAGAAAATTAATGAACAGGTACATATATATTTCAATCATAGCTATTGTTACCATAATTTTGCTAAAATTTTACTAGAAATACAAACCGTTATCTTTTATTTAATGTTGATTTAATATGAATATTATTTGATCAATTAAAATTTCTGCGAAATCAAACAAAAAAACTGTACCGTTATTATCATACATAATAAAAATACTAGACAGGCATACAACGGGTACAGTGAGATAGTAGGTGTATTTATGATGGACATCTTCTTTAGACAACCGCGATTATCTCGCGTTCAACTAAATCGAATTTGATATGGTTTTCAGAAAAGTATTTGTTACATTCTAGAAAAGGATTTAGTGCAAGTTGTATCAAAATCTGTTCAGTAGATCAAAAGATATAACAAAAGTTAAATAAAACACAAACCGACTTGTGAAGTCGAAACCCCTCATACATCATCACCATCATCACGCCTTTTGCCATGACACCATCTTACCGCCTTTTTGCTAGCCTTGCCATGTCTTCACGTGATGCCAGGATGACTCCAAGAAGTTTTTGTGTGAAACCTCCATGTGGTAACGTGGTACCGCTTAGCGTAGGTGTGAGTTAAAATCTTCTTTATTGTTTCATTAATCTAAAATATCTAGTATACCACGTCGTTTTTGCAGTAACTTATTATATATTTTTGATGTACATATTATGCCTATAAAAACGGCATATATGAAATTTCTGGCGATTCTGAGTTTTTTTTTTGGCCAACTCCTTTGCGAATAAAAATCATACCTATGCATAATACCCCATGATAAGTAAAGTTACCATCTGATCAAGCAGCTTCACAATCTTTGCCATGGAATAAAGGGCATACTAAATGACCTAGTCATAGTCACTGACCAGTTCGTAATTAATTATTATCCTCATTAGGTGTGGTAATCATACTGCTTGTTAAATGTGAAGGAATTTCAAGTTATATATTAAAACAAATTAGAGAATTGATATATAACAAACGTATCATCAACAGGACTTTAATTGCGTATATTGCGTTAATTTGTTCTATGGAATTGCGCATGAATCTTAATTATATCTTAATTATACAACAGAAGTGGCAAACAAATATATAAGTATTTTCTTTTCTTTTCTTTGCAGACACAAAACATTCCAGTTATCAAAGAAGAAACTCCTAAAAGAGGAGGAACGGTGCTAAAATGCACCACTTGCAATACATTTACCACATTCAGTAGTCGTTCATTATCTACACACATGGCGCAGTGCTCACCGGATAACAATAATGTGGCGGGCACACAAAATGTCGAACCTCGACCACATAGAAAGCTTTTTGAGTGTGATGTATGTAATATGAAATTTTCAAACGGTGCAAACATGCGTCGTCATAAAATGAGACATACTGGAGTAAAGCCATACGAATGTCGCGTATGTCAAAAGAGGTTCTTTAGAAAAGATCACCTGGCTGAACATTTTACAACACACACCAAAAGCTTGCCGTATCATTGCCCAATCTGTAACCGTGGTTTCCAACGCCAAATCGCTATGCGTGCCCATTTCCAAAACGAACACGTGGGTCAACATGATCTTGTCAAGACTTGCCCTCTGTGCAGCTACCGGGCAGCCACAATGAAAAGCCTCAGGGTGCATTTCTTAAACAGGTATAATTGGGTGTAATAATTACCATATTTAATAATTTTTAATTTAAACTATGTACTGTGTTTATTAACTTTTTTTTTCATAACCAGGCACGGTATCGACTTGGATAATCCAGGGCCAGGGAATAACTCTGTATCTCTTCTTGCTGCCGGAATAGCCAATGCGGCGTATGCTGATGGATCGATGGACGCCAGTGCTATAAATGCTCTCGGTGCCTTGGGATCTGGTCTCTCAGTATCAGTTGCCGCTGCATACTCGGATAGTGGAGACAGCAATGGTGATCGCTCTGTAGACAACGCCACACCACCGATGCATTACTTGACACCACATGTTGAAATATCGATGGCAGATAACAACGAAACTTATTCTCCTGGACAATCTAACGATGGTAAGTTGCAGTCACTTAGGTACTCAAAATATTTACATCATCATTTGCTTTTGCTGATCAACCAACTTGTTCTGCAGAATCGCGTATGAACGGCGAAGGGCCGAGCTCTCCTCAGTCGGGAGATAGTGCAGTTCCGAGTAGCTCCTTGCCAAGTGGGCTTCCGACAAACATCACTCCTTCCATCACTCTTATCCCTATAAAGCAGGTAATGAAGTCTTTGCGGTTTGTATTTGTGAATAAATTTTTACTTGTGACATAATTTTGTAAATGATATTTATTAAAATTATGCTAGAAGAAAATAAAAACCGGCCAAGTGCGAGTCGGACTCGCGCACGAAGGGTTCCGTACCATTATCTATAAAAAAACCGCAAAAAAAAAAGTATGGGAGCCCCCCCTAAATATTAATTTAATTTTAATTTAATTATTTATTTTTTAAGTAAATAATATACTCAATATATTGTGAACATTTTAAGCGTCTACCTGCTACCATTATCAATATCGAGCAAAAATGAGCAAAAAAAATCACGTTTGTTGTATGGGAGCCCCCCTTAATATTAAATTTCTTTTAATTTTTAGTATTTGTTGTTATAGCGGCAACAGAAATAAATCATCTGTGAAAATTTCACCTGTGTAGCTACCACGGTTCATGAGTTACAGCCTGGTGACAGACAGGACGGACGGACAGACGGACAGCGAAGTCTCAGTAATAGGGTCCCGTTTGGCACCCTTCGGGTACGGAACCCTAAAAAATGTGGCTCAATATTACAGGAACCTAATAACCAGGAAGATGCAGGAAATGGTGAAGTTCGCGACGGAGAGGCAAACGGTGATAAACGAAATGTCTCTTCGAGTCTTTCGTCGATGATAAAGATATCTCCGCTGAAGAGTTTGCTAAGAGAAGATCTGCGACGACGCATATCTGCCAGGGGAAGAGCGCGGGGTTCTAACGTATGTATCTAAACTATACATATTGTAGCATGATATAGGTATTCATAGACTGTTTATACCTACTGTACTAGAAGACTGTGTAATAAATAAATTGTGCAACTTTTCAGGCAAGATCGTCGCCTTCAGAGGGTGGGGTGATAACGTCTACTCATGGAGATACAGCTATGCTGCCATCGTCTCTTGTATGTACTTTCTGCTCAATAACTTTTCCTGATTCGACATTGTATTTCTTGCACAAAGGCTGCCACTGCGATTCCAACCCATGGAAGTGTAATATCTGTGGTGAGCAATGCTGTAACGTTTATGAGTTCAACTCTCATCTTCTAAGTAAAAGCCATCAATGACTGTTTGTCGGGGGGGCATTCGACAATCACTGATAATTGTGTTTGGCAACGCACTATTTCGTAAATCTATATTCACGCATAGTACGTACGTAAGCACCTCGAAGATACTTCACCACTTATTTTTTAATTAGGTTGTTAGATATTGTGCTGACAATCATGATTGTAAGTGTTTATTCATAATTAGTTTTTGAAACTGTTAAACTTAAATGTAAGTTATGTATGACTATGACGAACTTAAATAAACTATTAAATGCACACTTAATTAGGTAGAAGTGCTTCGACTTTGCTTTACGCTGAACGTCCCCCCGAAGGCACTTTAAAAGTGCGAAAACGTTATTGGTGGTGAAAATAAAATAATGAAATGAGTTACGTTATTATTATAAGTAACTTAAAAATATTTAAGATTGGGTTTACTAAGATAAATTTAATTATAAAATGAGAGAAAAAATGGCTAGGTTCTATTTCAGTACTCAGTATTTCAAAGTAATAAAAACATTCCAAATTGAGACTAATGCATTCCGTTATGTGAGATTAATACATTAACATATATGTTTATATGTATACAACTATTTAGAATAATTATATAATTAAAGTCTTTGGTGGGGAACAAGGTGACTACTTAAAAGATTTATCTCAAAGATTTCGTACTTAATGAGAATGAACGTTGTTGGTGCGATAGATAATTAATTATACAAGTGTTTAATATGAAGAGTGTACAAATTAATATATTTTTACATGTTTTCCCTTTTAAAATATTATATCAAGGCAAAGCCTACTTAAAATCCGTGATTTATGTTTATTGTGATTTCGAAGAGACAGGAATTTTAAATTCTACATTCCTTTTTTATTTGTATAATTTCTTTTACTGCATGTAATGCAAGTCTACGACTAAATTGTATTTTACGTAGGTCTAACTTATATGTTGTCCATTTTATTTGTTCATTAATGAAAGAGTACTTAAATGTTGAATATCCTATAACTGATTGATGAGAAGTATAAATAAAAGACAGAGTTGCTCAAAAAGGCTCAATAAAAAAGGAGCATATAGAGTATTATATTACGCACAAAAGCTTCATTTTGACTTTGAAATTGCAAAAGACGAATAAAGTAAAAGACGTTTAATATCTTGTTTCATGTACCTTAACATTCATTGGATTTGATACAATGATTAGTTAATCTAAAAAATATCAAGGATTTATTTAAATATGGCTTATTATTCCTTCAAATAATTGAATTTCTAACTTAGGAGCGAGAATTCAAGTTCTATGTTTTGTTCTTTAGCTACTATAGAAAGGTTATATTTGAGTGCTGTTAGATTTAAAAATATCGTTAGTTTTAAAAGGGTTTTAATATAATATTTTTTTTATTTGGTTTTTAGTGTAGGTCAGTATGATGATGATACATTATTTTTTTATAATTTGATTGACGTCACTTGTTAAAATTATTTCTGATGTAACATTCCTTTAGTGTAACTTTAAGAGTACTTACTATATTGGTTATGGTCTTGCCTAAGGGGCAGTTTCATCAAGATGGAGTAAAGTTTTTTTTTATTGCTTGTGAAACTAGCCCTACGTGTTATTCTCAACAAAATTTACATGATGGAACGTACATTTAATAGTTATATATTTACCAACGAAGATAATTATGTACATCTTTAGTTTTCTTGTTGTTTTGTTTAATAAAATAGAGTAGTCGGTAATAGTGATAGGTAGACCGTCCGTGAGTTACCTAAATAATATAAAAGAAATATTTATTTTTAGATAATAATAATTATGATGTTTCATTGTTAATTATGAATGTTAACTTTTTTTTTGGTCTCTAACGTTGCACCACAGTTTATCTATACGTGTTAGATATTTTATAGGTTTAAGAAAAGAAAATTATTCATCGGTAACCCTTTTGGGCGCCTTAATTAATCCGTCCATATCTAAAGTTAGATATTGCCTTTAATAATTAATAAAGTAATATATTTTATAGATTTTAATGGTAACTTAAAGGATCGCGTTTGACTTTTAAAAAATTGCAGAGTTTTAAATATATTAGTACTTAAATAAAATAATACTAAACAGTTCTGCTGAATTCATACCTTCTTACGGGTTTGCTCAGTTCAAAACGATGTAATTTTTTGTATTACTAAATAAAAGTAAAATTTTGTTCGTGGCAAAGATGAATATGACCCTCCATAAAATTTTATAAAAATCTACTGAAAATAATATTCACCTGGTTTACTAAACTATGGTCAAAAATTTGTGTTACTTACCTGATAAAAACTGATAGTGCATGCATCTATAACGAGTCTTTTGATGTAATAAATAAAAATATGTTTTACAATAAATAGGTACCTATATCCGTTTTGGTTAAAACAATTCAAACAGTCTTTACTCCTATACCAAAACACAGCTTACCAACTTTATACATGTTTAAGTTATGGTATCAATTGTATCTGTAAGCTTAGTTGATAATGTCATGGTTGAAGCAATTTGTTATGATTGTAAAAGTGAATACATCGTTGATATTTTGCCGTATAATATGATATATTAAAAAACTAAGAGTTTAACATAGATCTATTTTACTAATTTAAAACATATTTATTTGGGAAGAACCAGTTTTAAAACAATGAGTGATAGAAACTATATCAATATATTATCATGTTTAGCAGATTGTGCCTTAGATCAGTAATCAATTACGAAATATTGTTTTTGAAACCGTTTAACATATTTTGTATATTAGATGTGTGTTAAAGCTGTAGTCAGTCATCTAAAGACGATATTTACATGCATACAAGAAATATTTGCAATATGGCTGTTTTTGCTTGTTTTTATGGAAAGTTTATTCGCAGTTATTAGACATTGCTAACATTATGTCACGATGATCTAGTTTTATGTAACATTGGTACTTATTACCAATTATGTAGTTGTATTTATTTACTTATAATTTGGTAATGGGTCTAATAAATTATTCATAATGGTACATAGTTGTTTTATTTATTCAAAAAAGGCTACAAATAAATGCCTACTAATTTACGTTTTGTACTACCTAAACAGTTTACTCTAAAAATGGCAATAACTAACAAAAAAAAAACAATGTGTAGCAAAATGCGAACGTCTAAATTATTAAACTCGCATCGCAAATAAAGCAGTGTGTTAATATAATAAAGTGATGCGTCAACTTTAAATTGTGACCGCCAGCGAAAAATAATAAAATTTTCGCTATAATTACTATTAAAGTTCCCTATTTTAACGCGCTAACTTGTTCCAAATAAACTGTAACGCTTGTAATAAAATAGTTTTAAACCAAAACTTAACTATTTCGTGTCAAATATACTATAGTGTAAATGTATGTGCGCCTGTCTCCAGAAACTCAAAGTACGGAGGAGCATGGCACATACACCGTATTAGAGCACAAATGGAGCACTCTGACTGCCAAGTGCCTGAATGCGATACGTTTGAATGTTGCTACTCAACTTTTGAAGCATAAGAAAGTACTTGGAGCACAGTAGTTCTCGATATCGGCCAGGAGTTGCTATAGGCGTGGTCGCCAGCAAGCCCAGGCCTTTAAAGGGCGTATCCAAAAAGTACAGTGGCCGGATTCTGCAAGTGAATCATATGTCAATAGCTATAGCGAGAGCATGAAATACCGCATAGCTTAGCGGAGGGATCACCTAGGCCGGGAGTCGCGTACGGAATGGCGTGCCAGTGGCTAATAGCAGGGCGCAAAAAAAAACTGTTTTTACTTGTCGAGGGTGAGGCGAGACGCGCCACGCGCGCTACTAACAAAACAATTTCGCGCTCTCGCTATAGGCACTACCAAGCCATACCCGTTCGTACGCAACTTGCCACCCTGGCCCCCAATTCTACAAACGGATGGCATGCCAGTTACTGTAGCGAGGGCGCATTAACCAGTTTTGTTTGCCGGCACGGTACGTGTCGGCGTCGTTGTCACCAAACCCAAAACGGGTTTCTGCGCCCTCGACATAGCGACTGGCATGCTTCTGGCATGCCATCCGTTTGTATAATTGGGGGTCTGTAAGCGACTCACAGCCCAGGGCCTGCAGTCGCGTTAGGAATCGCATGGCGCATTCATAGACCAAAAGCTCTTCCAGGCGTTTTCGACGCGTCTATCAACTTCCTTGTCTTGTCGCGCCTGGAAAGAGACTATTTGGCCTAGCTAGGTAGATGTATTCCTGGAGCTAGGATGGCTTCCGATTTATCTTTGTCGTGATATGCACATTCTCTCTTTTCTGTTTAATATTTTGAAAAATCCCCGCTATCCCGTTTATCTTCGTGAACGTTTTGAGTCTCTCTTCCCCAGGGATAGCAACAGGCAGGAGATCCCACACGATGTCTCTTCTCTCGACTCCTCGGCATTACACTACTGCCTATAATCACTCGTTCAGGTTGAGGGCAACCCGATTGTGGAACGCACTTCACTGCGCTATAAGGGACAGTCCCCCAATTTATACTTTTATGAAAAGAGTAAAAAATCATTTCCTTTCTCTTTCATAATAGGTAGGTATTATTATTATAGTATTTATGTACCTATGTATGTGTATGTATGCATGCTAAGTAGTTCTTGTTTATACCATGTATTACTTTATTTATTATTTTATTATCTATGTTTTACGTTGTTATTTATTTATTTATTTTATACATCGATAGCAAGTATAATTAGTTTTATCATGGTTTTATCCAGTTTATTTTTATCTTTGTGCACTAGGACTATCCACTCAGCACCATCTTTCCTGTCCTGCCTAGTTTTACTGGTAGAAATCTCTTTTAAGAGATAAGCTTGCCTTTGCTCACTATATGTTATTTAAGTTATAGTATTAAGTTACTGTGCAGCAAAGAATGTATATAAATAGGGTGGACAGTTATAGCAAACATTTTATGATTTTTGTGAGGAAAATGTATTTTTTTCATGTCACTTTTCAATTAATTTGTTAAACCGTTAAATACAAGTCTATATAAAATGCCAAAGAATATTATTTTTATTCGCCAGCGGTATCATTCATAAGAAACGTATTTTTTATCTTAAATTATTTACCTAGTTATAACATGTAAGTTGTGTCATTCATACATACGGATGATGTACATAAATAGTTCAATGCTCGTTAACAAAAAATAATAATGGATAAGAGAAATAATTAAAAATCGATAAACATATAAAATGAGTTATAAAGCGATAGGGATAAAAAAATATGTATTTTTCCCGAATTTAAGGCAATTTGCATTTTTCCAACGGTAACACCACTGGAATATCAAACACTGCACGCACTGGTCTTGCGATGTTGCGGCACGGGGCGGCGCGGCACACCTAGGTACTGATTGAGGATACATTTTTGAACGTAGCCTCTCCTATTACTGTGTTTAAAGTTTAATTGTTTCAAACACTGTACCTTTCTCTTTTACTCAGCTGTATAGCGTCGAACGCTATCCTTCTCTCACGTTACCAATAACGAAACAAAACTCTACGTAAACAATAAACATAAACACATCCGGCATCTCATTCTCTTCTCGTTTCGGAAGAAACTGTCAATTTTTGTTTGCGTTGTGTTGTGTCGTCAAATCAAAGTTTCAAAGTAAACTTTATTTTTATTACCTACTTTCGGTGCTTCTAAAACTCAGTCAGATCTTTGCTTGCATCTTCAGTGTTCGCAGTGTTTGATAAAGGATAAAACTTTTGGGAAGTGGGATGGGAAAAGCTACTCAAGTCGATGGGGACAACAATCCAACTTCGTCGCCGGAGTCCGATCCCGCTAAGCTATTGGAGGCTGCCTTGCTTCAAATGGATGGGATTATAGCCGGTAAGCAGACCAGATAACCTGGACCTTGTTATAGACCTTTATAACAAGTACTATGATCGTGTGCTGTGCTTACTACATTTTAAGCCACAAGATGTAACTTAACAATCATAATAACATTACTATGCTTCAGTGAATAATGAGGCTTTCATTTCTTCATCTAATTCCATTCTCCTGTTGTGCTAACTGCACATTTATCTTCCATTTCCTATTAGCCTGGGCTCAATGAGTAAGCGTGTTTCTTCATTAATACCACCTAACCTAACCTAACAGCCATATATCACACATATTTATCTATAAAGTACGTAAGTTTAGTTATTTGACATCTCATATATTGGCTGAATGATATAACCAAAGATTGCCATTGGAAATTGATTGATTGTGTAGCTGTTGCCTGCTACCTCACCCCAGTGGAGTCCTGTGATAGTCAAGTGCAGGTTGAACATATAACACTATCACAAAGTTATAGTCAGTAGATTTACAAGTTACTTTGTTATGATATTATTTTTTAAATATAGACGAAGCTAATGAATGCATTATGGCCTAGTTACAGAAATATTTATTATGGAAGCTGCACAACATTCATATGTGATTCTTCAACTCTTTACAAACTTTAATCTGCAAAGGTTAATAAAGAGGAATAGGTGCTCTGCCGTCATACGAAGAAGGTGGCATCTACAAAAAATAAAACATGCGTTTTTGGTACCGTTGGAATCAGTACATAACTTCCTATCTTTCTGTATATAAAAAAGGCGGTTACTACGCTGGAACTATGGTTTCGAGATGGGAAGATGGCGGCTTCTGCACATAATCTGTATTCGATAAAAAGTAAAAAGGCAGCGTCTGTAAAATACAGGGCAAAAAAATGGTATCTACCTGTAGATGCTGCCATTCTTCTCTGTTTTTGTACATTCCGCCTTTTTACCTTTTAACTCCTCCGCTATAATTGCAGATCCAGCATTCTCATGTCAGTCAAAATCCTTCCAGAAAACCGAAAGGAGTTCTGGAAGAATTTGCCTGAACTGTGACACACAACTCTACAAAAAAACCACGACAGCGACAACGCCGCAATTGATTAAGGAAAAATAATGCTTTATTTTTGATCTCAATAAACCTGTGATTCTATTCAAAATATTATTTAATTGTAAATAATTCTATTGGCTTAATTATGGTACAAAACTAATTAAATTTGTGATATTTTCTACGCAGATGCCACCTTTTCGGTAGGATTGATATAGTGTAAGTTTATTAAAATGCAAATTTTAATAGCGGCAACTAGGTTTTTTCATCATTACTTCTTTGATTTCTACAAATTTATATTTTTAGGGTTCCGTACCTTAAAAGGAAAAAAGGAACCCTTATTGGATCACTTTGTTGTCCGTCTGTCTGTCTGTCTGTCCGTCCGTCTGTCCGTCCGTCTGTCACGACCCCTTTTCTCAGGAACGCGTGGAGGTATAATGTTGAAATTAATATCGATTACTCAGGTCTATGGTCCCTTGGAGCTGTGAAAAAATTAAACTTCTAGGTCCACGCAATCAAAACATAACGCGATATTATGTCATAATTTTGCTGGATTTGTATGAACTCGCGTGGAACTCGCAAGGGAATCAAAACCTATAGGGTACTTCCGGTTGGCCTAGGGTCATGAAATTTGGAATGTAGGAAGGTCTTATAGCACAAGTTAAGGAAGAAATCCGAAAACTGTAAATTTCTGTCTGTCTGTCTGTCTCACCGTCTGTTAAGACTTTTTCTCAGAAACGCATGGAGGTATAAAGTTGAAATTAATATCGATTACACAAGTCTGTAATCACTTTAAGTTGTGAAAAAATTAAACTTATAGGTCAACGCAATCAAAAGATACCGCAACTGCATTTGGTTTACATGGATGACATAACGCTTTAGTTTTTCATGTGGAAACCTAATTACATGTGTTACGCTCTCCAAGTGTGATCGGAACCCTTGGTGCGCGAGTCCTACTCGCACTTGACCGGTTTTTTTTTTAGTATTTGTAGTACAAGAGAGTTAGTAAATAAACCTAATTTAACTGCCATTAATTGAGTAAAAAGGAATCATTTCACAAATGGGTCATTCCATGAGAAAGAGGAAAATACCTCAAATTTAGAATTTCTCAAATTATTTCTAATTATTATAGCTGATTGAGTTGAAAGTCCGCATTTGCACTAACTTGCAAAGAAAAATATTTTAAATCAATAAAAAATCGATATTTTTTTGCTGGAAACTTTAATCCTAATAAATAAAAATCGAGAAATAAATGCTGTTTCGGATGCATGTCCCACCAGTCACAACAAAAAAAATTTTTTTTTTAATTCTGCGAAAGGTAATCAGTCTAATTATTAAGGAAAATGAAATAATATAAGATATACTATACGATAAGAAGAAAATCTCTCTTGAAAGTTTAGTGGTCGAACTAAAATTGGTCTTCAAGTACTAGGCGGTAAGAGAGAAGGATTTTATTTGTCCCACCAGTCACACTCATTCAAATAATAATCACAAGAGATTCTGAAAGTATCTGGGGATTTTAATTAAGTGATCTTGTAAACTCATTATTTTTCTATGTTATAAGATACATCTTACTATTATGTAAGATTCTATAACACA
Organism: Argyresthia albistria; assembly: GCA_963457715.1. Lineage (NCBI taxonomy): Eukaryota > Metazoa > Arthropoda > Insecta > Lepidoptera > Argyresthiidae > Argyresthia > Argyresthia albistria. The sequence goes on from OY735253.1 coordinate 4,042,303, forward strand.
ATTATAGCTCATGATTGGTTGAATTCCGGAGAAAAATGTCCCACCAGTCACTATGGAATGCCCCAAATGTCAGTTTTTAAAAACAATCTTCTTTAATTCAAACTTTACTGTCTTGCTTTGGTAAATATGGAATATGGTGGGTAAGCCATACTCGCCATACTTAGGTACTGATACTGAGTTATTTTATTACTCATATCATTCTTTATTATTATTACCTTGCTTTCATCATCATAAGTCAAGTAACCACACCAGTATCACCACTGTGTAATAATTATAATAATGATTTTTTTTCATCACATCTATTCAAAAAGATCTACTTTAGTCCCGGCCAACAGGGACTAAAATAGGTCATTTAGTCCCTAGGGACTAAAAGTAACTTTTTAATTTTGTTGCCAGTACAGAGGAAAAAAAATGCTGTCACTAATCAGTTTCACTACCACTCAGGCTGACAGACCCAATAAAAAGAGAGCTCGATTCTAAACGCAGCCAATAAAAAAAAAGTTTGTACTAAAATGCGTACTCGACACAGATTAGATAATCCGATCGACCGAATCGATTGACACCGATTGGTGACAACAGAGAAACAACCTTACAGAATTGATATCGAAACACGGACCAAATAATTAAAAAAGTTGTGGAAAATTTGTAAACAAAGCGCGCCAAATCTGAATGCTATAATTACCTATTTCAATTTCGTTTGCGGATATGAGTAAAGAATATGAGTGAAAGTGAGTGTCTAACTCCAGATGATAACAACAAACGCGAATGACAGATACAAGATCTGTTACCAATAAAATCACGAGGAATATAGGTATGTAAAAACTAGTGGTTATCTGAAAATGCTTTTTGAACCAATTTTCAAGATTTAGCCAATACTAAACAATCTTTAACTATGTGGAGGACATATTCGTAATTCGTAATTTCTTTATTGTACTAACACAAGAATGAATACAGAAAATTATAATAGATAACAAGAGATTTCTTCCAATAAACCATTACACACAACATATCACGACAATTGTGTAAATAAATATAGGGTCTAACAGAAAGGGGTGTACAAGCCGAAAGAAGGTTGTTAGGGACATCATTTTGAGCAACTTTCACAATGGGACCGACTTGATCAGAGCAACATTATTTTTCACTCCACCATACAGATCAGCTGAGCGCTAGGCCCGAAATGTACTGAGTTAAAAATAAAGTTGCTCTGATCAAGTCGATCCCATAGTGAAAGTTGTTCAGAATGATGTCCCACTTTCCGCTTGTACACCCCTTTCTGTTACACCCTGTATAGGTACATGTATCTTATTTTATTGATTACTTACTACTTTTCTCATAGAGGGTGATGAAAAGTAGAGTGTCCACGTCAGGAGTAAAAACTATTTTTGGCTCGAGTGATGCACTTTGAATCCCTCGCTCTCTCAGGATTCTACTTTTGAGTGTAACTCGGGACTCAACTCTAGAATCCCTCGGTCGCTCAGGATTCAAAAAACACTCTCGCCCTAAAAATAGTTCTTTACTCCCTTGCTTGGTAAACAATCTACTAATTTCAGGCAAAAGGCCCATATCAAAATACCTTAAAACTAGGGATACTATTAAACACAAAAATACAAAAGGCCAGGGATTTTTCTTCATTATTCAATATAGTTTAACATTTAGTGTGGTGGAGGCACGTTACAATTGCCCCTATGTTGAGCCAGTTATTCAAGTTTCAATTTTGCGTAACAGGAGCTAACCCATCACCGCAGCTATGGAGACCCATATGTCGGGCCTCCCGTGCGTCTACTACCTTCATGTCATTTCATGATTGATAGCTTTGCACAGTTAGGGACGACATGGTGAATAATAAAAGTACATAATACATATATACACATTTGCTATGAGAGTGGAAAGATGAGTTGACCAGATTTATCTCATTCATGTTACTATTATTAGGTCTAGCCTGTCTCGCATGGCTGAGCCTCCTACTGTCTTACATTATAGAAGAACCGTTACTCCTCCGGTTTCAAGCCTCTTCATGGTTTAGTCTCCACGTACCTATATCTTAGAGGAACCGTTAGTACTTCAGTCTCAAGCCTCTTCGTGGTTTGGTCTCCACGTACACCTCAGAGGAACTGTTAGTACTTCGGTCTCATGCCTCCACTTGGTTTAGACTCCAAGCACACATTAGCCTTAGAGGAACCGTTATTACTCCGGTCTACTTAGGCCTATCTTTTTCTCTATCCTAGTTGGGCATCGGTCGACGTGCTCCGGTCTATGCAGGGAATAACCCTGGTGACTCTATCCATATTTGCCTTTGGTCACTAAGACGGACGGAGGGCCGTGGGCCCTCCGGAGGCCTCCTCCAACCCCTATAGCCTCGCCCTCGGTTGCTCCAACTTCGTCGACCGTGCCAGTGTGCTTTCGAATCACACTACTAATATCTCATGGACGCTCCAGGCTGCCCTGTCCAATGTCCTTGACTATACAATACAAAGTGTGCTGAGCACTGCAAGATTGGACTACAAATTATGGAAAGAATGTCATGTTCAATTTTGTCCTCTCATCTTTCCACACGTCATGCACTTATAGGTCGACATAAAGCGTATTATAAAGTAAACACTCACTCAGGGCTTCCAGGGGGTCTCCAAGGAGCTCGGGGCTCCTTCATTTCCTCACCATACTCATATTTTACCTGCCCGTTGGTCGGTCCGCGCCAAATAGAAAAAAGAATTACTTCTTTCCTTTTCCCGCCAACCTCCTGTCATTTTATACCAACATAGATTAGTCAAGTCCGAGCGTGGTGATACCACACTACAATAATAATATTGACCATATAAATGTTGATACATACCGATTTTCCTGTGGCGAATCGCGCAGTGCGCGACACTCCCACAAACAGAAAGAGTGTTATGGCAGTAGTGTGAACAGGTGACGCGTCCATTCCTGTATTTTCTGTCTGGCCCGGACAGCAGCATCCCTTTTACGTCTGGTACCTGACTGAAGACTATCAGGGTCTAAAATAGCCTCCTCTGATCTTGACGTCTCTGTAGATGTCATAGATTCTGGCACTGATACTACTTCATTTGTGGTTTCTATCTCTTGGTCATTGAACTCAGATTCTGGATTTGTTGAAACTGGTGGTTGCATGGTATCCATATGACTTGGGGCTTCATCCAGATTTAAGTACTCTACTGGAGCCTCTACGGATGGTGTCAAAGCTTCCTCATCAGTCGTTCTAGCTCGTGCAAGGTCTTCCTGTTCGGTCTCTAGTGGATAGAGATGACCAATAGACCGAATCATTGTAGTTTCTCCAATTTTAATCTTAGCGACTCTGTGTTCGCCATCTGCACCTTTTATTAGTTCCGATATCTTCCCAACCTTCCACAATTCTCGGTTTTTTAAGTCTGACTTTAACTGTACGATGTCTCCTACTTGTGGTACACGACCAGATACAACTCTAGATTGTTTAGGGGAGTTCTGGTACCTTTCTCGCAGGCTTGTCAGATACTGTGATAGGAATATTTTCTTGTATTCCTCCAGAATAATTAGTCCTTTTTTCCAGCTTTCTATCAGATTGGTTTTCAATTCAGAACCATCTACTGGATAAACATTGTTCCTGACTGGGGTTAATGTTAGACATTTCCCTAGACTCAGAAAATCAGCTGGTCTTAATATGTGGATGACTTCAGTTCCAATCTTGGTGAGTGGTCTTGAGTTGACAACAGCTTCTACTTCTTTTATTACTGTTGATAGTTTACTATCTCCAAGTAGATGCTTCTCAAGAGTACGCTTCAGTGAATGCTTCACTATACTAATCAGCCGTTCATAAAATCCGCCATGCCACGGGGCGAGTTGTGGTATGAATCTCCATGCAATTCCATTGTCAATGCAGTAAGGTTTGCTGACTACTTCAGATGTTAGTCTAAAACATGTAGCATTGTCGGAATACAGTCGTTTTGGTGTATTTCTTGTTGCTGCAAATCGTCTGAGTGCAAGGAGACATTCTTCTGCTGTCAAATTATTGACTACTTCTAAATGAATAGCCCTTACAGCTAAACAAGTGAATAAAGCTACCCATCGCTTCTCTTTTCCATTTGGCGTGTTCACGAACAGTGGTCCGAAATAGTCCACTCCACAGTATGTAAATGGTGTACTGTAGTTCACTCTTTCGTTGGGTAAATCCGGTGCCGTCGGCAATCGATAGGGGCCACCTCCATGTTTGACACACTTTGGGCAACGTGAAATCACTCGGTCTACCTGCCGTTTTCCATGAGGTATCCAGTACTTTTTCCTTATTAGGCTCAATGTATGGATAGCACCAACATGGTAATTATTTTCATGAGTATCTTTAATAATCTGATTCGTAAATTCACAATCTTTAGGCAACAATATGGGATGTTTCATGTCATAATCCCATGTGGTGTTTACCATCCGTCCTTGACATCTTATTACACCGTCCACATCTAGAAATAGACCAAGGTTTCTAGTCAGGTGTGTCTCTTTTCCTGTGATTTCATCTGCAAAATGAAGTTTTTGCAACTCCTTGATTTTTGTCAAATTCTCAGTTACTAAATTTGATGGAGGTAGACTATTCTGTACAGAGTCGATTTCCATTACATCACTGTTCCAACTGCTATTTACTGGGTTGTCGCTTTGGTCATCCATTTCCATATGTTGGCTGGTCCATCCTGGACCATCAACTGCATCTGTGGTTGATCTGCCATCGCTTTGGTCCAGGCCCTCCCCGACAGAAAGAACTGTCAAGTGGTTCATATAATATCTATCTGCCGGCCACATTGTTTCATCTTCTTTTAGAAATGCGGGGCCATTAAACCAAAGTTCCTTAGATTGACTCCAAGTGTTAGGTCTTGTTGCAACATCAGCTGGATTCATCTTCGTGTTAATATAGAAGATTTCTGCTTGCTTCTGGTTCTTTTTAATTTCTTCCACTCTATTTGACACGAAGGGTGGCAGCAGTTTATTGGAACGCATCCATCCATGCACAACCAAACTATCCGACCATAATGTTTCCTTGCTTATCAGTAGGGACAAATTCTCTCTTACATATTTTAGAAGTCTGCTTGCTATAAGCAAGCCCAAAAGTTCCAGTTTAGGGATATGCAGTTCGTTTGACTCTTCATTCTTGGCTATTCTCGACTTTCCCATCAGGAATGAGACTGATGTACCTTGTGGACTTTGTGATATCAAGTATATGACCGCTGCATATCCAGTCTTCGAAGCATCTGAGAAACAATGCAGTTTGTATGTTGTTTCTGCTTCTGGAACAGTATTTGTTGCGCATCTTGGCAGTTCTGCATGTATGGCCGTTTTCATGGAATCCAGAATATCTTTCGCTGACTGTATTAACTGTTCTGGCAAGACAGTATCCCATTTATATTTCTGTTCGCAGATGTTGCGAAACAATATCTTCAATGGAAGTGTCAAAGGACAAATGAAACCACATGGATCATAGATCCGGGCGAGAGCACGTAGTACCTTCCTTTTTGTGGTAGGTGGGGCATCTTTGTTGAAGTGTTGATCAGTCAATTTCAACTTCAATGTGTCTTTAACGACATTCCACGTCAGTCCAAGAATTTTCACACTGCCGTCATGTTTTGCTTGCTGCTCTACGGGTACAAGATCAAGAAGTTCCTTATCATTTGATAGCCAGTCTCTTATATTCATTGAAATTTGTTCAAAGGATTCCCTCGTCTTCTGGTATATTTCTTGAGCTTCCTGAATTGTGTCCGCACCAGTTACTAGATTGTCTACATAGCAGTTATTGGCTATATCTTTTATTAGGCTTTCATCAGTCTGGGACATGTGATATCTGATGGTGGCTGTCAGAAGATATGGAGAGGTAATAATACCAAACGGGACTCTACAAAATCTCAGGTACAAGAGGTTGTCGTCCGTTAGATCTTTCGTGATGTCCTTTACCCACAGAAATCGTGTGACGTCACGGTCTTTCTCTTGAAGTCCAATTTGTAAGAATGCCTTCTCTATATCAGCCACGATTGCTATTCTCTTTGTTCTAAATCGCAAAAGAAGAGCTGTGAGATCTTCTATCATAGATGGACCACAGTATAGACATTCATTCAAACTCTTGTGGCCCGAAGCCTTTGCCGCTGCATCATACACAATGCGCCCTTTCTTGCCTTCATTTTTTACAATATGGTGCGGTAGGTAGTGTATAGGGTGCTCACTTTTGTTGTTGTGTGGTTCCACAATTTCAATCACATTTCCATTTAACTGTTCTTTGAGAATATTGTCATATTCTTGTAGCGTTGTTGTGTCTAATCTTTTGACTAAACTCTTTAGTCTTCCAAGTGCCATACCGTAGTTAACTGGAAGAGGCGGTGGGTATTCAATCCACGGCCATGCTACTTCATAACGCCCATTTATGAACTGTACAGTGTCATTATAATGTTTGACTGCTTCATCTTGTCTTGTAGCTTTTGGTGAATCATTTATGCCAATGGACTCGAGAGACCATAGAAATTTTATGTCAATATTTCGTAGCGGTAAGTCAGGTTCGGTAAAATAGGGGCAGCTTGAATTGTGACAGTGGCAATAAGTAGTCACAGTTAATACATTTTTTTGATCCTTTATATGGTCTTTGTCTGCATTTCCAGATAACAGCCAGCCGAAGTCAGAGTCTACCAAGTACAAATTATCCTGAAGTTTCTCCTTTGTTTCACGTATGAAGCCAGCAAAATAATCATTTCCTATTAAAAGGTCTATATTTTCACCAGTAGAATCATCGTCAGCTACTAAATCAACTGTGGATCCATCAACTTTAGCTACTGGTAACCTCTCTGTAATGTGTGGAACAATGTTGACTCTTATTTGCTTCTTAATGCCACGTTTGGTCTCTAATAGGATGTCTACAGATGGGCTTGACATCTCTTTTGGTTTAGTTGCTCCAAACGTGTATACTAACAGTCGGTCTTCATTGTCAGGAGTCAGTTGTAATCTGGATGCAGTCTTGGCACAGATATAACTGCGACATGAGCCACTGTCCAAAACAAGTCTGCATTTATGCTTCTTTGTTGTTTTGTCGGGGTTTGTGACCAGTGTTACCGCTGTCCTTTGGCTTGGGGCACAGCAGTTGTAGATGGCCTTCACCACAGCGATAGCAATTCACCTTTCGGTAACACTGTTCAGTCTTATGGTTTCTTTTTAAACATTTGTGACATCTATCCGCCAGTTGCTTCCGTCTGGATTCTATATCATTGTATTTCCTACAATCGGCACTAGCATGGTTTAATTTGCAGAAAATACATGAAAGTCTACTCCTTTTTTGAGGATGATTGTTCAGTTGAACAGTTGCCTTTCGTTTTAAATTCATCTTCTTTGTTTTGTTGTTGAAGTTGCTTCTGGATGGATATTCACGTTTCATGTCAGATTTCATATGCAAAATCTCGGTTGTGATGACGTCCTGTGTCTGTGTCTGTGCTGGTATTGGTGTCAATTGGGCCTTTTCCATTGCGACTATAATATCCAGCAAAACCTTCCTAACATTCTTTGTTGAACTCTCATCAACATGAATTTGTGGCATTAGGTGATATTGGTGTAGGACTTGTTCAGGAAATTTGTTTAGTATTGTAGCACGAAGATGATTGCCATTGATATTCTCTCCCAATTTCTCTAAAACTCTTAGATGTCTTTCAATGTCATCAAGAGTTCTCCTGCAACTGGATGCCTCATAAGCAGCTCTATCTAAATTGAATAGCGCAGTGTAATGCGTGTCAATCAGAGTATCCTTTGAGCCATATCTAGACTTAAGAGCTTCTATGGCAATGGAGTAGTTATGGTTCGTGATTGCCAAGCCTGCTACAGCCTCCAAGGCCTTACCCTCCAGGCTGCTGACTAGGTAAGTCAGCTTGTCAGCCTCTGACAAAGGCTGGTTGTCTACATTTGATTCGAATCGGTCCCAGAACTCAAACCATTTCAGGCTCTGCCCATCAAATTTTGGTAATGTTAATTTTGGAAGTCTGATACTTAATTGGTGTGGTGCAGCATGAGCTTTAGACAATGTTTGAGCAGATGCTACACTGGACTGCAGAACCGTCAAGAAATCTTCCCCTTCCATTTGTACTGTCATTGCCTCGGTCACTATCTCTTCGCGGGGACCTGTAGATGACGCCGAATAATGCCTAATCTCTTCCTGCAGTCTACCTATCAAACCTTTCAACTCAGCCACCGCGGCGTCAGCCGTGGTGATCAACATTTCTCCCGATTCGTAATCTTTTGAGAGACGATCGAGACATTCTTTGAATTTGGCCTTGCGAATTTGCAACATTTTGACCAGAATTTCTTCCATTCTTGCACACACTGTTCCCGGTGTTACTGCGCATGAACAGCAATATATCGCCTTGATTGCTCGGGACTTATTGTCGTGATGTAGGTACTGAAAATAACCAAAACAAGAATAACTATCCGTTCTTTGCCGGCATAATATGGCGTCCTTGGTTGGTTTGGTGGGCTATGCATGTATTCTGTCAGTGCTACAAAAGTTGTCAATTTACCTTTACTATCCTTTTCACCGCTTATTCCCGCCGCACCAGCACTCCTACGAGAATTCACAAAAAACTTGATTTGCGTAATTCTACTCTGAAAGTCTTATATTTTGTGAAAACTTGCGAACTACGCCATCAAATCAAGACAACTCCAAACGAAGCCACAACGAATTCAACGAAACGGAGAAAAAATGACCAACGACAAGTTAGAAGAAAGCCGGCCCAAACCGGAAGTCATGCACCGCACCGCAGCCCGCAGTGATGTCACCAAGAACAAAGTTACGGTTTTTTTTTTTTTTTGAACTATAAAAGTAATCTTACTTACGCATGGACCGCACCTGTTAATTTACGAAACATAAATAAATAAGTCAGCTCTATTTATATCGCTTGAATATAATTTTTCTCCAAACGAACAAAACGTAAATAAATCGAAGAACGAATCGTAACAATCAAATCGATCGATCGATTACCGGTTAATTTTGGCATCGCACTAGTCCATGGACTGTGTTGCCAATCTAAAATAATTACGTAAAAATGGTAGAAAATAAATGTAGTCTGTTTTTTGTAACTCTTTATTTCATATTGCTAAATAATGAAAATTCAACACAAAATAATCTGCTTTGCAAAAATCTTATTGGTTCCCTCAATGCTTGAAGGATTTTGACATAATCATATCATTCTAAGCTGTTCATATCCCAGCATCTCCACCATAATGTCGGGCCTCCCGTGCGTCTACTACCTTCATGTCATTTCATGATTGATAGCTTTGCACAGTTAGGGACGACATGGTGAATAATAAAAGTACATAATACATATATACACATTTGCTATGAGAGTGGAAAGATGAGTTGACCAGATTTATCTCATTCATGTTACTATTATTAGGTCTAGCCTGTCTCGCATGGCTGAGCCTCCTACTGTCTTACATTATAGAAGAACCGTTACTCCTCCGGTTTCAAGCCTCTTCATGGTTTAGTCTCCACGTACCTATATCTTAGAGGAACCGTTAGTACTTCAGTCTCAAGCCTCTTCGTGGTTTGGTCTCCACGTACACCTCAGAGGAACTGTTAGTACTTCGGTCTCATGCCTCCACTTGGTTTAGACTCCAAGCACACATTAGCCTTAGAGGAACCGTTATTACTCCGGTCTACTTAGGCCTATCTTTTTCTCTATCCTAGTTGGGCATCGGTCGACGTGCTCCGGTCTATGCAGGGAATAACCCTGGTGACTCTATCCATATTTGCCTTTGGTCACTAAGACGGACGGAGGGCCGTGGGCCCTCCGGAGGCCTCCTCCAACCCCTATAGCCTCGCCCTCGGTTGCTCCAACTTCGTCGACCGTGCCAGTGTGCTTTCGAATCACACTACTAATATCTCATGGACGCTCCAGGCTGCCCTGTCCAATGTCCTTGACTATACAATACAAAGTGTGCTGAGCACTGCAAGATTGGACTACAAATTATGGAAAGAATGTCATGTTCAATTTTGTCCTCTCATCTTTCCACACGTCATGCACTTATAGGTCGACATAAAGCGTATTATAAAGTAAACACTCACTCAGGGCTTCCAGGGGGTCTCCAAGGAGCTCGGGGCTCCTTCATTTCCTCACCATACTCATATTTTACCTGCCCGTTGGTCGGTCCGCGCCAAATAGAAAAAAGAATTACTTCTTTCCTTTTCCCGCCAACCTCCTGTCATTTTATACCAACATAGATTAGTCAAGTCCGAGCGTGGTGATACCACACTACAATAATAATATTGACCATATAAATGTTGATACATACCGATTTTCCTGTGGCGAATCGCGCAGTGCGCGACACCATAGTTTCCATTTAATTAAGGTAAATTACTCATCTTTTGTACCAATGGCACTAGGCATCTCCAACGTGAGAAGCGAGCATGAAACCCCTTATCTAAACCATGTAGCTCTAATCTTATCTCTGTGTAATATTCCACAACCCTTGGACTGCCTTTAGGCTCCGGGAGCCGGAAAATTCATATTTTCTTTGTTTTTTTTTCATAGGTTTTGGACTTTATTACCAAGTCATTGATTTGAGGCTAGACGCTTGAGTGGTTAACAACATTTCGCGCGGTTCATTTGCAAAATCATCTATGCCCATTTACCCCCCATATTGTCCACCCGGTTCACATACAGTTACTTCGTTCACACTTCATTACTCGGACCGAAGCGCTGTAGGCAAGACAAAGGGCGCGCAAGCACAGAAGCCAGTACGTGGACTTAATAAATCGCCGGGTCAATCAGGGTGCGAATTCGCGGGGGTGCAAACTGTTGAGTCGGGGGTGGAGGGCAGTAGTCGGACTTGGTGTCGCCTGCCGGTCGGTCGTGCCCCCAACCTGCGCCGCTGCTCAGCGCATGTGCGAAAAACACGCGAAAAATTTTCAAGCGGTTTCAATATTTCCACCCCTTGAAGTTAGCTGAAAAATCGGTTCGGTGCTTAATATATTGTTTGTGAATTCCGTTGTGACGTGCGTCGGTCGTCTTGGAAATGATTGAAAAGTGGAATAGGATAAGAATTCCCCGAATTAAAATTAACTTTTGAAACGGCTGGCTGTTGTAATCTCGGTTGTTCACCGCTAAGATTAAATTTTTGAGGCGACTGACATCGCGCCTACTCCCGCATTCTCCAAATATTTGCCCGGAAGCTCATTCCGCATTCCGTGCCTCCATCACAGCGAATGTTATTATTTTCGTTATTTTAGTGAAAAGTTGAAATCCGTTTCTGATTTGAAAAATTATTTTAAAATATAATATATAATATAAAAGTAACGATGATTTCATATTGAAATACACCTATACATACTTGCTAGTTCGCTATCGCCAGTTTAATCAAACCATATCCTTTGGTCATCCCACATCCTCACCTCTCAAACCCTGAAAAATAAAGAAACATAAATCATAAGTTTCGGTATTCGGGGTGCGAGCTCAACAGGTACAGTCCACCCTTAGTTAGTTTGCTCCTGAGCGAGCTGTGACCTCTCTTTCTCTCGTGGGAGAGAGAGGTGACAGCTCAATCAGAGCCTAAGAATCTTGGCGCGACGTATCACATTCAGTATTCTCATCAGCACAGGGCTGACTCGCCCCATGTCACTGTCACCCTTTGAAGAAACACGGATTATTGTGCTCGATATGTATTGGAATACCATCCCGGAGTTTTCTGCTCCTTTCTTCTGAATTCCACACACGTGTCTTGAAAACTCAACATTCTTGTACATACGTATAGTTTTCTGTATGTCTGTCTTGTTAAGTACAGTATAAATTATCTCCTAAATGTACAGATTAGCTTTTATCAGAATTACTCGCGCTATTACTTCACAAGTGTCCTTCTCGTGGTGGCCCGCATTTTGAAATTTACGCTCAACTGGCAGAGGCTGGCAGAGGCTCTGTGGGTGGTCACCGCGGGCTGTTCCTGCGCCTATTAAAACGTCGCTCACGGCGTCTTATTGTATAAAAGGATAGGAACCCCTATATTTTTAGAATCGCCATGAAACAAGCTGGTTTAATGTATAAGAATGAAAACAATAATGTATTCGTGAGCCTAGCTGTCCAAGGTCAAACCTAGCATTTATGACTTTTTCCGTTTTTATGACAAGAACCCAAATATGTTTTAAATTAAGCACTTTTTAAGGTATTTGCCAGCCCAAGGGTTAGCACATTTGAGGCCTAACAAATATAGCCGCCCTAGCTTCCCTAACGGTTACTTTTATATTTTATTCCTATCTCGCGCCTCTATTTACCAATAGCCAAGCTATAGCAAACCTATCGCCCTTTGATAGCCACTCTCTCGCTTCACACATTGCGGGCAATAGAATTTTCGTTACCAGGGCCGTACCCAGTCCGCTTGCACCCAACGAAATAAACAAATGACGAATTAGCGACGTCACAAACAGCTTCAAAGGCACGACTCTTGCTTGATTACGGCCGGAATCAATCCCGGCACTTTTGTGAGACAGAGCTGATACACCAACTAATTACCGCGTAGGGCGTGTGTATGTGGTGATGTGAAGATGCCCGGGTGCTGGCACCTGCCGGAGCACGTGACCCGCTGGTGGCTGCTCGACAGCTGCAGCGAGAGAATCTTCGGAGACAGCAGCCGAGAGACGCAGCTTCCGCGTACGTAACTTCCGGCGCTGCATAATCCTTGATCCAGTCGTTTGCCGCAAACTCAACATCTCCACAAACGTAAAACGTACTACTACCAGGACGACTTAACTTGAAACTTCGATTGCATTTAAAAGCAACGTAATGATTCACGTCTCAAGTTAACTCGCTCGACTCCTCACCTCTACCAACGTTAAACGTACTGCGAGTCTAATACGCACACCAATTCATAGGTGACGGCTTGTAGAGGTTTGGAAAGCGTATGGATCAGGCATTAGACATTTATTGCCATAGGCACAGCATCTAGGCTACTTTAGACCGTTGTAGTTGTAGGTAAGGTATCGTTCGATCGAGAAATAGAACTATCTACCTTTCCTATCCATTCTTGGTTTGCTGGAACAAATATATTCTTAGATATAAGCTCGTTTTCGTTTTATGTAGCAAAATAAAGAAATAGCGACGTCACAAAGACCTTCAAGTCTTGTTGATTGTTCACGGCTGGAATCAATCCCGGCACTTCGAGATTATGAGGCAGAGCTCAAATACACCAACTAATTACAGGCCAGCAAGAGCTGACCAGACAGACCAGCTAAGTTCAGTCAGAGTTCAAACCCAGTGACTGAACCTAAAGGTTTACTCCAAGGACCCGGACAGAAAATGATAGTCACACTTGGTGGTATAATTCATATATCAGGTGATTATTTGAAAAGTATTTTCAGCGCTGCCTACCAAGGATCTCTGGATCGTAGCTGACGTTATAACGAAGATTAAAATGGGGAGTTTTTCCCTTTGTGTCGCCGAGTGCCGAGTCCTCGAGGCAGGCACTCATTGTTCCACAACGGATGCAATTCACTCGCCCGCCCGCAATCTGCGCGAGTGGAGTAATAAATTCGTAGGGATTTTGCGAAAAAAGTACTCCTACAACCATTGGACCATACGAGCTCGAAGTGAAGGATCGCATAACCAAGGTTTGCGATATCTATTTACTTCCGTGAAGTGATATGATGCATGTTGCGAAAAAATACTTATGGACAGTCTTGCAGTGCCGGCTAACGTGCCTGCATTGTTTAAAGTTGATTTCTTTTATTTCTATTTACAAAAGAACGCACAATTTGTGCGAAATATTACTCTAAAGAGATACGCTCGTATTCTCGGCCTTCTTAAAAAATACGAATACTGTGATATCTGAATGTGTATAGTTTTAGCGGATACGGCGATGAGCTCTAGATAACGCAACATCATCCGAATCTCTCAAACGCATGGATCAGTTTTGTGACAACAATGTATAGCACAACAGCTAATCATCGGCTAATTTTCAGTAAGTGTTTTATCATATATTCACAAACGGCGCGGCGTGTCACCCCGAATAATTCCCGTGTGCTTCCGAGTATGTCCTGTATGTACCAATGCACACGGCATATTGCATTCAGAATTCATAGCCAAATTAGTGTCCTCTTTGTCCTCATTCACGTGTGCTGCTTGTAGAGCCACCTAAATTGCAATGAAACAGCATTCAGTATTGCTGTAACGGGAACCTTTTGTTTCATTTTGGCCCCTTTGTTTCATTTTGTTCCTGTTTTCCTGAAAATCTTTTTTGAAATTACCAGCTTGAGTATTTTTTTGCCTTGTCTACACTCTGCACCTAGTGAGTCATCAGAAAAAAAATGTAGTTAATATGTACCTCGAGAGGAAATATTGTTGCCGTCATTAGCGCTAAATTCTCTATGTAGAAAATTGGTATGAATGAAAAAACAAACAAAAATACACTTTCATGTATGAAAGTATAATTAATTAATGGCAACGTTTTTGATGAGCGACTACTGTGTGTGTTATTTTAGTAAAGACAAAACAAATAAGAAAGGATATCATTCACAATGGTCCGCAATCGCAATATTTCTTGCCATCATTTATTTTGTATATTAAATGGCCAAAGTGTTTGTGTATAATTTTATATTGTAGACACACGGCGGAAATAATTAAATCTGAATTCATAGCAATAACTTTTAATTCCACCATAACTTGAGCTGTGTGCTGCGTGAAACCCCTATGTTTGTGCAACTGCGTTACTTGTCTGTGAATTTTGCAACTAAATCTGTGATAAACTGTTTGATTTCATAAAAAGCTTTCATATCTCCTATATTGAAAACAATACCTTCCTCTACAGTACCTTTACTACCTATTATCTTCCATGTTCCGTATTCCATTGCTGTAAGTAATACTAAGTGAACAAGCCTTGTAAACTTCAGTTACGAGTGTCGTAAATTACACAAGAGCTTTTAATTTTTCTAACGTTTTGTAACAATTTACCTGCTGTGCCCTTATAAATGTTTGTGAATTCTTAAAATAGAATCCCCAACGTCTTACCTCCTGTCGAATATGTAATCGGCAGAATGAATATAGAGCATCGGTTCATTAGATGCATTTGCAACACTTTCACGCGTAGTAATAGGAAATTAGTTATGGGCTCTACTCACGATGCAACCTGGCTTGCAATCTGTCGCTGCAACTCCTAAAAGGCAGGTTGCCTTGCAACCGCTAGAGGACAGAACAGGAAGATAGACAGAGAAATACAAGTTGCAGCAACAAATCGCGAGACAGATTGCATCGTGAATACAGCCCATTAGATACAGGATGGGAAGATATCCGATGCATAATATTATTCGGAAATCCTATAAAGTTCTTGGTAGGTAGACTGCGAAGTGAAGTGACTTATGATTATCTTCAATTTTGCAATCCCTGGAAAGTTCAATTTTGAATAGTTAGGAGCAGATAAGATTGTTTTCGTCGTCTCAATTCAAGTCTCTCCATTGACAGATTTATAATTAGATTCGGTAAATGGATTCACCATTTCGTTCGCTGTATACCTATTCGAGAAAGATTTTGATTCACTACGATGATAGAACAGATAAAAACAAAATGTGGTGTGTGTGGTAGAGACAGTTAATCATGTGTTATCGATTCGATTTCGGATCGGCTTATAATACTCCATCTGTTCATCTCTGTCGTAATTCCAGAGGCGGGCAACACCGGGTCGGCCACGGGCCCGGGCCGGGCCGCCCGCGCCCGCGCTCTCGAGCTGGCGCAGCAGCTGGCCAGCTCGCTGCAGCATGCCGTGCCGCCGCCCCCGCGCCCCGACTTCACCACCGCCAGCGCCATTCTACGGTGGCTGCAGCAGAACAACAACTCTGTCGCCCTGGTGAGTGCTTTCATGGTAGAATTAACTTGTAAGTGTTTTTTCAAGAAATATCGGAAAGATTTAGCAATTCGTGCGCGTAGGCAAGCGTTAGTGCCGCTCTCCCATCAAGAGTTTGAAAGTTTCAAATAATTTTGCGTACTATGGCTGGATATTTAGTCGAATTTGTAGCCGGCCATATACAGTACCATGTAGAGTGAATCTTAGTAGACCCAGCACAACAGCAAGGTGCATTACTACATTAATAATAATAATAATAATAAAGCCGTTTATTCATTTCCACATTAAGCAACTATGTCCTAATTACGTACATTCCAAATTAACTAAATATTTATACAATTGAACTATTACATTAAATTTAAGACATTTGTTTGAATTGAGATTGATTGTCATGCAGAATAAAAATTAAATTAAAAAACATTCGAATAGAATTAAGAAATACAAAATCACAAACACACAAATTATATCATTCATTCCTTCAATGTCTTTTCCAAAATTCGGTGAGTACAGTACAGTAGAGAGTATTATTTGATATGTTGCTCATATTAAGCTTCGAAAATCTTCATTCAAGTCCTCTGAAGAACAGATTGGCCTCTTACTCTACATAATCAATATAGAGTAAGGTTCGGTCTAGACCACCCCAGCTGACCAAACTTGACTGGGTGGCTGTGTTAGGTATTAAAAACGTTTTTCTTCTCTTCTTTCTTTGTCATAAGTAATGAAATCCTTTGACATATTATTCCATAGGATTCTATTTGGCGCATTTCTCCACCAAAGTGCGTTATACATCCTCAGCTCATCGGACCATCTCATCAGTGGTCTACCCACTGATCTCTTGCCGTCTCTTGGGATCCACTCTGTAGAGATACGTGTCCATCTATTGTCTTTGCATCTTACTATGTGACCCGCCCATTGCCATTTCCTTTTTCTGATTGTTGCTAGGATATCTGTAACTTTTGTTCTTTTTCGAATTTCTTCGTTGCGTATTCTATCTTGTCTTCTCACACCAAGCATACTTCTCTCCATCGCTCTTTGGTTCACTAATAGTTTTTTTCTTTGCTTATTTGTGGTTGTCCATGTCTGTGAGCCGTATGTCATTGCTGGTAGGATACAAGAGTTGAATACTTTCCTTTTTAAACTTATATTGAGATCCGCTTTGAATATGTATTTTAGGGCCCAGTATTTCTTCCATCCAATGTTTATTCTTCTATCTATCTCCTTATCCATTCTGTTTTGGAATGAGAATATTTGACCAAGGTAGATGTAATTATCGACATATTCCAGCTGCTTTCCATTTGTGTATAGCAGTGTTTGGATACTGTTTGTCATCGTTTTGGTTTTACTTTCATTGAGTTGCAGCCCTGTAGATTGTAATGCCGATTGGAAGGTATCTATTGTTGCCTGCATCTCTCGCGGGCATTCTGATAGGAGTATTATGTCATCCGCGAATCTAAGCGACGTTAGCTGGTATCCATTCAGTAAGATTCCCTTTCCTTTCCACTCTATCTTACGAAATACTTGTTCGAGTAGAGCATTAAACAGTACCGGTGATATCGGATCTCCCTGCTTGACTCCCTTTCTAATCGGAAATGGAGGGCCCTCAGACTCCAATTTTATTGTTGCAAAGCTTCTTGAGTATATCTTTTTTATTAGCTGTATGTATTCATTCTCAATACCTTGGTGTGAAAGGGCCACAAACAGAAACTCTTGACTGATGCTATCGAATGCTTTCGTGAAGTCTATAAAACATATATATAGTGGCTTGTTGAACTCCGTGTATTTCTCTACTAGCATGTTCAGTGTGTGTAAGTGATCCATCGTGGAAAAACCAGGTCTGAATCCTGCTTGGTCAATGGGCTGGTTCTCATCCAATGTTCTGTGCAGTCTGTTTTTTATTAGGATCATAAACAGTTTATATAGAGAGCTTGATAGGGTTATGGGCCTATAGTTGTTTATGTCTTCCTGGCATCCTTTTTTATGGAGAAGAGTGATATTTGACGTTTGCCATTATTTTGGTAGAGTTCTCGTTCTTAAAATCTTGTTAAAGATCTTTTGGAGGATCTCTATTAGTTCGCTTGAGTAACATTTCAAGATGTCATTCGTGATTTTGTCTTTTCCAGATGCTTTATGGTTTTTCATACCTTCAATCCCACATCTTATTTCTGATTTTAGGAAACAAGGGATTTCATTTGTCTCAATTTCATTGTTTTCTGTTGTAGTGGTGGATTCAGACGAGTGGTATAGAGCTTTGTAGAAATCCGTTGCCATTTTCAAAATGTCTAATCGTGTGTTTGATTTTCTCCCAGTTTTGTCTTTTAAGGTTGGGATAAGTTCTTTTCCTATAGCTCTGTTTCGTTCTATAGTTTTAATTGATCCGGATGTACCCATTATTGTCTCTATTGTTTTATTGTTGTATATTTGAAAGTCCTCTCTTATGCATTTCCTGGCTTCTTTTTGTTTTTGTTTGAATAATTCTTTTTCAGTTTCAGATTTGTTTGGTATCCATTTAATTTTCTCTCTTTCTGATATTATTTTCATGGTTTCAATTGATAAGATTTTTGGTTTTGTAACTTGCAGTGTTTTATGTTCCCTCTCCGCATTTTGAAGTAGGGTTTCTAGTTTGTTGTATGAGTTTTGTAAGGAGATGTCACTGTTGCAGGTATTTAAGGTTCTTAACTCTTCTCTGTGCTTTTCTTGTGATATGTAATGTGATGCGTTTTTTGGGTTTGTCCGATGAAAGCATCTTTTAGTCTTTGTTTTGATGGATGCAACCACGGGCCTGTGGTCAGTATCAACCCTGAAGTGACTCAAGACTTTGACGTTGGTTATCGATTTGGTTTTATTAGCTAATATGAAGTCTATTTGGTTCTTTGTCTTGCTATCTGGTTTATATATTACTACATTACATTACTGTTATTAGCGTTAGTGCCTTTCATTTTATTCTCAGCCAACTTCTCCATACTACCGTAGACTATATAATGTTGTCGGCTAATCCTGTACCAACTTTCGTCCTAACATAACTTTAGACCTGCCAGAATCCGAGCTAATTATGCTTCATGCTTAGGTTCTCAGAATTATGCTTCGTCGACTGACAAAAGGATTCGTTGGAACTCGTAGGCACGCTTCGTCGAAAATTACTGCTACGAGAGACGAAGCTTTCGCCGAACGGTAGTGGTGATGGCAAAATTAGTTTTTCGGCCAAACGAGAACTAACGAAGCTTGTTGTCGGCAGAGCGTAAATTAAAACCCTTGAGACTCTAGGGTATGTAGAAGGTATATAACTACGTGCACTATTTGGTGAGCATGATCCCAAATGCATTACGTGAGTTAATTTCTAAAGTTACTCCCACTCAACTCAGTCAAGTCGCAGCTTCTTCCTTAGATAAGACGTACCTACTGAACTTTGCTAATGGCGCTTAATTTCTGAAGAAAAGACTCATTAATTACTCAGTCCTAAATCCACCTTATTTCTGAAAGTATGTTCACTTATATTTTTGTTCAGGGTAATTCATTCGGCACTCTAAATCCAACGTAGGAGATAAAAATGTTTCTCGTTACTTGCTACGGCCTCCTCGGATTTGCTGGGATTACATGCGACGTTGCCTCCGTCGCCTGCCGCGCTCCGAGTCCCAGCCGTTCCCGACAATGGGTCGCGTATCGCGCTTCCTCACATAATCTCCTAATACCCACGAAACTGGCATTCCAACGATGCACCGACATACACTACCTCGTAAACAACTTCACACCATGCGCTCACATCGAGCATTGTTCTAGTTTCCCAAATATGTCCCTAAATCGCCAACACTATTATACCCAAGAACGTGGAATTCACGAAACTACGGCGATAGACCAATAATCGCTTATCGGCTTATCCCACGGGGCGGTAAGCTGAAAACGTATGAATAAAACATGCAAAGCAAATATCGGATCAGATAACCGTTTGGGCGGAACCAGAGACTGTATAGCCAATTGACTGCGCCTGCGGGGGAATGCGGCTCGCCAAAAGTTTGTTGTATTCAACAAACGTTCGCATGCGCAACCTATGTACGATGACGGGCCGCCAGACATTTTCGCAGCGGCTGACCAAATTGGTGAGTTGTGTTTCAAAGGAAAATGTATCTATGCGCTCTCCACTGGATAAGTGCTCCCTGGGCGGAACGTTTGGCGCGAATGAAATGCAATTACGTTCAGTTCCGAGCAGAGTATTTAAAAGCAGCCAGGGCCTGACTGAAGGATTGAGCGCTACGTAGGGGAAGTGTATTATACCAATTGCACTGAAGTGCGGGCTGTGCCCAGCGACGAAAACGCGATAGCCTCAGAGACCCAAGAGGCTTGCAAAAGACCGACGGGGTTATTTCCACCCTCTTTATCGTTGTTTCATGCCATGCTTCTTGCAAAAGACACACCTCACTTGTTTGCTGGTATCCCACCCACGGCTGAGATTCACATAAGCACAATATTCAAACCAATACTACCCTCACAGAAGAGCGGTTGTTGCATTTGAACTATCTTTAAAACCTTTATCTACTCTCACTCATGTCATAAGTTCGAATTACAAACTTGAAATCGAATTCATAATGACGTACTTTATAAATGCAATACAGTAATCTTTTTGAAGTAAAACTTCTTAGGGCACGGGGGTAAAATTTATTTAACCTCTCAACTGTGGGTTATTCATATATTTGCTTTTCAATTGTTACTAGCCGGGTGCTATCACGAGTGGCTAAGAAATGTAACGGAAATTGGAATCGGTGACGTCAGGGTCGGCTGAAGACTTTTAAAACCGCAACTATTTTCAATACGGTTTTTAATTAATCAGATAAGATAATAATACATTCGTACAATAAAGAATGTTAATTAGTGAGAGAAAAACCTGATGAAACGTTAACAAATAAAAATTATTTTAAGCATTCTTCCACGAGTTCTTGATTTCCGGTATGGCCAAAACCAGTGACGTGACCAAAAACTACTTCGTTCAACCTCTTTGTTGGAACCGGAACTTATGTTTGACAGCTGTGCGATGCGATCCATACAGTTTGTAAGAAAAGAGTTTCATCAATGTCACATGGGTCGATATGGATTTTTAAAATGATGAACGAATCGTTTTGTGGCCGGTAACTATGGAATAGGTACCTAAAACGCGCTGCGTAGTCGCGCAACGGGCAGCTAGTAATCGCATAAAGTCACTTAGAATCATCCAAATGTGATATTTAGTTTTCAAGCAAATTCCGATGTGATGGATGGCTGCATTAAGACTTCTTGAAAACAATTAGTAGGTACCTAGAACTGTTCTAAAGCCACTTTTTATTATATAGTGCAGTTCAAGTCACAAATTAGCAGTTTAGCTACTAAGTACGTGTTATACCTACCTATTTAATGTTTATCTGTAGTAAACGGCCAAAGCGAGCTCTACAGCTTACAGAGCCATAAGTTTAATGGCTTATTGTTTCGCTTATTTGTTTGTATGTAATTTTTGTAATACATATTTTAAAGTTGAATTGTTGTTATAACTGTTGAAATTATACGATTTTGATTTTAATAAGCTTTTGTAATTTTAAAGTTAATGCTTCATGCCAGTCAATAATGTTGAAGTAAAATATCAAAATCGAGGTATGTCGTATGGCGGACTAAGGAAATGTCAAGAATAAAATTAAATAAGAGTTACGTCATCGCTTCGCGATGAAGTAACCCTAAAAAATCCTAGCAAAGTAGATATGTATAGGTTAGCGGGGGTAGCATAAGGCACGCCAGTCACCCCAGCCACGCATTTTGTCACAATTTAATGTCATATCATAATGAATGCGCGCTATTTTATGGAGAAACATCATTGAGACGCGAAAGGAGTTGGCAATTTGGCAAAATGACTGCCCCAGACATGTACAAAGACTTCTCAACAGCCAATTAATAGCATTTAAATATTCTCTCATAAATTACTGCGTCTTTAGTTAGTTTGTAGAACTTGAAGGAAATGATTAAATAATTAAGAGTTGTCACTTCATACTCTATGATTCCGCCATTGATTAGTGACTTTTGCCATCGTTAAAAATAACATGCAACATAATTGCCAATTGCCAACTAGCAAAACTGTTGAAAACAGGAGGTTTCCAGAGGAGTGGCTAGATGGCGTTATGTTGCATGTTATTGCAAAATGGTGCTTATTTCTAGCGATGGCAAAGGTCACGGAATCATATTGGAATCACGGAGTATTGAGTAACAACTCTTATTTACCTAAATTTAATTTTTTTTTCTTCAAGATCTACAAACTAAATACAGACGCAGTAAATTAAATTTATGAATGAATATTTAAATGCTATTGGCTGTTGAGAAGTCTTTGTACATGTCTGGGGCAGTCGTCCATATATTGATTTAGCCATCTTCTTTGTCATTTATCTGCGCGACTGAGGTGAGTGGCAAGCCTTATGGTAACCCCGCAGGTACACATTAACTTGGAATAGTTGAAAATACGTACTCGATCAATTAAATAAAGGGACTGGGCACAGAGACAAGCAAAGCAATGCATACATTTGAGCGAGACGGCTTAAAGACGTGACGTCAGATGGTATATAATCTGAGCGAGATGCAAATAGTAGTGACACTATTGAATGAGTTAAGTATATCACCACGAGCGCGACAAATTGTAGATAAGGAATGGTGGGAAATAAATGACATGACGTATTAAAAGTAAGTACAAGCATAAAATAATTTCAAATAATCGGACGTCTGAAACATAAAAGTAACTTGAAGCAGAGATTGGATCTCAAAATTGGAAATTTAAATCTCTTTTAGTATAGGTACTATTATCTCTTCTGTGGTATAGGTAGGTATAGGTGTATAGTATAGGTACCACTTAATGATCTAGCTACAGAAGTTTTACTTCTAACACGTGTACGGTGCTACACGCGTATTTTTTTTTAATAATAACACTACCTCTCGAACAAAACGAATGTTATTATTAAACTTTTTTTCCATAACGATACAGTTCTATTTTTTTGGGAAAGGCAAGGGTCTTGAAACCGTACAGCCAAGGTGTTTGATAGTCTGTATCGGTGGTTTTTTTTTAGCTATAGTTGACAACCAAACAGCCATAAGTACTTGGAGGCAGGAAGATTTAAACAAAGAGGTTCATTGATCTGAGGTTTGATAGTGTGGCCCATGCTCCGAGCATGCGCTGTGATATGCTGGGTTTTGGCGGTAACAAAACGTCAACGTGACGTGACAACGTTTTGTTTTGTCTAAGCACTGATTTAAGTGGAAATATTTTGTCGTGTTTTAACTTTATTATATTTGTAGGAGTGACACCTAAGTATGAGAGTACATAAAGTAGTGTATGAAACTGCACAGTTTCATAAACTACTATTATTTTACCACCATCTAGGTACTTTACGAATTCAACCCGCTTTTGAACACGTCATGTGCCACTAACCCGTGATGTGATTAGTTTGTGTCGAACGCCGGCACTCCTGCCCGGTCCGAGATTCCTCACAGAGGAATTAATAACTAACCTGCTACAGGCGCACGCGAATAAATAGGAAATAACTAACCTGCTACAGGCGCACGCGAATAAATAGGAAATTGCTTTGGAAGCCTGCCCCGGCTTATGAATATTCAAAGTGTTTCGGAAACACTCTCGGCTCACTGAACCACCCATGCATTACCGAGTGATCATCTGACAGAGCATCTTTGTCGTCGTGAGGCTTGGGACATAGTGCTCTCCCATACTCTCCAATAGTAGGAGTACAGTAATATTGTGAATATTGTGAATCTTAGTACAACAATATTGTGAATCTTAGTACAACAATATTGTGAATCTTCTCATATGTACATGTCTGGAATAAATGTGTCTTAAAAGACGGCCTAAGGCAAAAACAGCCTTTAGCAAAACAGAAATCACTCGGAATGACGAGTATTTTTATTTTTTCACTAGCATGTTTATCACGAGTGTCAGCGTGATTTTGCTTTCCCATAAACGTTATTTAACTGTCTGCCTGTCTGCCTGCCTGCCTGCCTGCCTGTCTGTCTGTCTGTCTGTCTGCCTGCCTGCCTGCCTGCCTGCCTGTCTGCCTGCCTGCCTGCCTGCCTGCCTGCCTGCCTGCCTGCCTGCCTGCCTGCCTGCCTGCCTGCCTGCCTGCCTGCCTGCCTGCCTGCCTGCCTGCCTGCCTGCCTGCCTGCCTGCCTGCCTGCCTGCCTGCCTGCCTGCCTGCCTGCCTGCCTGTCTGTTTTTGCGATTTTTTATAGATAATGGTACGGAACCTTTCGTGCGCGAGTCCGACTCGCACTTGGCCGGTTATTTTTTTAATTATTTAATTTCCTCTAAAAATAAGTTAAGGTTGAAATTCTAAGTTCTGATTGCCTAAAGGCCCGCCCTTAATTTATGTGCGCTGCGATACTTTGTACCAAAGTTTATGTCGCATAATTTATTGTTTTCACAAGCTTTTATAACTACTAAAAGTCATAACCAGTTTACTGCTTTGAACAATCAGGAGAGCATATTGCAAGCGGAGTCAGCAAGGCATGCGTTTAAATATTCGCGACTAGGCTACCAGGACCAGCAGGTGACACCGATGCGTTGAAAGCGGGTGGGTATGTTTACTGACCGGCGGCATTCAGTACCGGCCTGTATGAGTCCCGCCCGGTATTCAACGCGGGTCCTCGAGGGGGGTTCAACCCGACTGGGGTAAATAAAGCCCTTTGGTGCGGGATCCCACTCTCCCTTGGACATTAGCGTGTTTGACGCTTCCTGTTTTTGTTGCGGAGTCTGAATGGCTGCTGAAACTAGGTTAGTGTTAAATGTTGATATATGTATTATGTGCTCGCATGTATTGTATAGTATGTTTCTAAATGTGCATAATAAAAGTAAGCATCGGGGTAGACGATATTTATCTGAACAATTTGGTGGAAACTGTCAATTTCTCACGCTAGGTGGCGCATTCGCGATTGTACCTTAGTATGACTCGGGAACTGTCAAATTGTATGTAGTTTTTTGTAAACAAAGTTTTGAAACTTTCCAACCTGAATGCTTTCAAATGTAAAAGTAGGGGATACATTTATTACTATTATAAACCGCTAGCGAAACATAACGTCGAATTCTTTGCATGTTTACCTTTCTACCAGATGAGCTTTTTTCCAGCTACTGTCGCATTTCTCCTTCGAATCTCAGTTGGAAGCTCACGCACGGTCATCAGATAATACATTTTATTTATTTATTTATTTATTTATTTATTTATTTAAAGTAAATTCGTACAACATGACAGAAAAATCCATTTCGTCGTACAAAGTATCCAAACTATAAAATAGATTACAATAAACACAATTACAATTACATACATTCGATTAAAATAACATTATGTCCATTAGTAATTTGGGATAATAATTACATGACAACACTATCATCCAATCATCTCACAGAACCTGCCACATTCTCGCACAATATCCCTCCATGCATCGCCAAACAGATCATTCAGTGGCGCTGCTACCAACAGTGCGTTGAGGCTGTCCCGCGCCCGGACCAGCGGAGACTCCCGGCGCGCCACCGTGCGGTGCGTGCCGCTCGCTAGCAGCTGGTGCCTGCGCGCGCGTAAGTAGTTGTCAGGCACGTATAGCGCACATACTGCACTGACAAGCGCCACGCAGTCACTGTCACCTCGCAACAATCGACACACAGTCAGAAGCTGTTCGGTGTTACGTCTCACCTCTAGTGAGTTGTATCCGAGCATACCTAATATAAAAGCTGATGGATAAAGGTAAGGGTAGTATCCAAATTTCCTCTTATATAGGTACCTTAGAAAAGCTTTGTGTACCTTCTCGAGCATAAGGACGTATGAGCTTTCATGCGGATTCCAAACAACCGAGCTAGATTCAAGTTTGGTTCTCACTAGGGCCGTGTAAAGAAGCTGGACCACACCCAGGTTATGGAATCCCTTACTATTCCGAATCACAAACCCCAATCTTTTAAAGCATTCCTTGGCTAAAGTGCTCATGTGCTCATGGAATGTAAGTTTAGGGTCAAACGTAACACCGAGATCCTTCATCGAGTACACTCGAGTCAAAGACTCCGCGCCGAGTGTATACGTCGCGCTAATAGGCCGAGGAGAGCGCGTGAAAGACATGATGCAACATTTCTCACTATTGAATAGGAGTTTGTTGCTCACACTCCATCTATGGACCGCATCTAGATCTTCCTGCAGTAGCCTACAGTCATCTTCTGACTTTACTGGAAGTACTAGTTTTAGGTCGTCCGCGTACAGTAGGCATTTAGCATATTTCAGCACAGATTCGAAACCCTGTACTTGACACTGACGTAAACAAGGTACAGTCACCAAAGCGCCATCTGGGTTTTAGCTTTCAGTTTTCCGCTTAATTGCCGCCTCATACTGCACTTGCGAATTCCTTGAAAAGCGGTACACTTGCTGCTTGCTGCTTTAACACGTTAGGTCATTATTCTATGGCGGGTCTAAAAACTTTATAACAAGCTGTCCCTTCCTAGATAAGAGTCATTTCAGGTGAGCGTTCCATTAGTGCTAATTAGAATTTCTCCTAAGCCTCCCGCCGCAACTATTCTCCCGACTGCCGTTCGCTGCGCTGCAACGCGGTTAGTCGCTTGCTGTGCTATGCTGTACCTGGCTAAAACTGTATTATGAGCTGAGGTGGTTGCTCTATATTGCTTCACTAATATGCGATGCGTTCGAGGTATGCGATATTGTCCTGTATACGGTAGGTATGGGTTTATTCACGTTGGATACTCGGATAGAAAGAAGATATTGTTTTTCATTTCTGCCTCTATGGGCCAGCGTTTTTCGTATAGTATTATTTGGCTATTTGTGCATCTAACATTTAATCCCAACCATAGAGCAACACGGCCTTTCCAACCAACGCGCTTCTTCGATTTATTAGAGAAGTTATGTCAGAGAACGCTGCCACCGGGCCACAACTTAGTAGCGCCTTTATAAATTATACGAGCAATTACGACGAAACGTAACGTCTTAGATATCGAAATAAGGCGCTTGTTTGCTTGTTGCGCGGCTGAAATACGATACAGGTATTTCGATGAAAATATCGAGAAATAACGTGCCTACGTAAAGTAAACATGTAGGTATGTAGAGTAATCCACGTCCGCGTTCGTATTGACAGGAAGGAAAACGATACAACGCGAGGCAGGTAGGTATTAATATTAAACCTGCGTCTGGCTCAACTTTGGATGTAATTCCCAAAATGTCCTACGTACCGCTAGCTACTAGCTTCAAAGAAGGAGTAAAGTTATTGTAACTACCTACGTACCAGCTGTAAGATACGAGTATTCTGTGCTGCTTTGTTGAGTAAACAGCTAGTTTGCAGTGCGGACCGCAACATTGGCCTGGCTTAGCTCGGAATCGAATATTGGACCGTCATTGGAGGCACTCGACCATCCTGTTGTGGTTGCACACAATTCCGGTGTTTCCCATTGGCAGCGGTATTCCGATGCAAGATTTGATTTTGTGTTTGGTTTGTGAGTGCGGCGTGAATTTATCCCAGCTGAAACGTATCGTTCTCCGTATTTTGGTTAAAAAATACGGTATCTTGTACGAGGTTTATTTATGCGTTGATGTTAAACTCACTTCGATTTTCCTTCCTGCCTCCATTAAATCCTTAAATTTAGTTAGTAATTGGGAATAGGTCTTGGAAAAAATACCTTCTAAGCTCACGCTCCTAAGTAGACTATGCAGTCATAGTTTTCAATTATTCCTATATCCTACGTAAGTTCGCAGTAAGAGATAATTAATTCCTTCAAGAATCTGCGTAATATTTCCACAACTAAGCACATCAAAGACAATGCCGTACAAATGCCTTTGTGATCATGATCACGAGGATCCCAGTAACCTGAATTCATGCCAAAGTGACATTCAAAATGCGCAATTAGGTGTTCTTGGAAAGCGGTACATAAGTGTCATTATCACGTGGCAAGACCGAGACAGAAGTAGGCCCCACTTCCGGCGCCTGCCACCCGTTTCCGTTGAAGAATGCTCTTGAAGCGAGCGTCCACTGAAACTTGGAATGATGTTCCATTTATCAGCTGGTTACAAGGCCCTACCTACTTTATGTGGTCATGATGGAAAAGGTCGGAGGAAATGGAGAGACTGGTTGGTTCCGTTTTAGAATATTTAGAAAATTTACTGGTACATAGACCCGTCGTCGTCGCGTAGAATGCCAGTATCGTTGGGGTTACTCTATCCGGATAACTACTCGCTTGCGTTGTTCTTCCGGACTGACCTCAAAAACAGTACAGTTGAAACAGAAACGCGTAATTAATTCCTACTATAATAGCAACGCGGCAACATGCAGTTAGTCAACTTCCTACCCTGCGAGCAAGCGGTTCAAATGAAAATAAATAAATAACTATTATTTTAGCGGTCACCATAGTAATGAAAATGTTTTGGTTATATAATTCGGAGGTCTCCGCTGAAATGATTTCAGTTTCGTTTACCTGAGAGCGTGACCTCGATCGGGTCGCGTAAACAAATTATAATTTTATCGCTAAAACTTTTATCTTGCCTCTTGTTAGATATTCAAACCTCTTTCTAGAGCGTAAGACGTGACCTTTTCCTTTCAAGTCTTCTCAGTATCGGGGTTTTCTAAAGTTCATTTTTAAATATCCAATTTCGAGCGACGACTCAGTTTGATTATGCAAATTCGCATTATCATACTTATGGAGGTTTAAGTTCGGCCACTTTTGGTGTTCATCTGCACCATAGAAGATGTACAATAGAAAGACACTATTTATTACAAACTTGTTTCAGACGTAGGTAGTTTGTTATATGATTTGTTTGGCGAGCCTAGCGTAGGTCCTGCCCGGTCGTTCGGTGGCCCAGCCAAAGCTTATCACACCTATGCCATTAGGTAGTAGAATACTTTCATTCATGATAAGAAAGATGTCATTACCATCAGCTACTCTCTCCGAGTTGTGAGACACTGATTGAAAATAATTGCATTATTATATTTCTCTTGCTCCTATTTAGACCCAGGTTCCCTGACAAAGGAACTCGTTTCGTTGAGTCGTCATAGAGTAACTTATTTATATAGGATAACTAGTAGTTCAGTATTTTTGTCAAGCAGCTCCCCAGAAAGCAAGACTTAATAGCTCGCACCGGGTCTATCAGCTATCGAGGGTTTCAGACCGGAACAATACAGAGTGGTAGTTCGTTCGCTGGGCAAATGGAATGCCGATTGTTATGGCATACGTCGATTTCATGAGAGCAACTCACTGATTATCTGTAGCTTTTGTGACTAAGTTGCAGGTTTTTTCAGTGAGAATGGCGTGTCTCACAGGGGCTTGTGGCGAAAGATTTGTATGTTTAAAAAGATAAATTCTATGGGCGAGTTGGTGCGATAAGTGTAACACTCACTTTGCATACTCTACCATCTACATGGTTATCTTGTTGTGGTTTCAAAACTACACGACGCAAACAAATGCCACGTCTTTGCAACACAAGCGTATAGCGCCATGATTGCACACATTTATATTTTATATCCCTCTACCTTCTCGCATGATTAAGAGATGTCGCTACCAGGATCTCGAGAAACTTCAAGCACCATACAAACTGTATGTTACGTTCGCAGCCCGTCTTCACGGTAACTAGCAACTCAGAGGATGCACTTACCCCGTCTCGCGACAGCCACTACTCTCAAGTTAGGCTGATACTGAAAATGTCGTTTTCATTAAGGCCCGCAGTTAAAGTTTACTGCCTTTTCATAGCTTGTTACTGATGCCAAACTTGCAGCGTTTGTTTGAGACGTCTTAACTTTTTAAAAGCTTTTATTTAACTTGCACTGTATGTATGTTTGTTTGTTTGTTTGTTTGTGGGTATCACGGTTCGCGTCAAAAATGTCGGCTTGAATTTGACCCACTTCCCGTTATCCGATTGAGCTGAAATTTCGCATACGTGTATAAGTCGGATGACAATGCAATATATTTCTGACTTAAAGCTGATCTGATGATGGAGACGGAAGACGGTCATGGGAACTCTGTCATAAAACATCGCAAGCCCGTCGAATTTGGGCTCGTTCGATTCGTCTTGACGAATACTTTGGTCCTAGAATATTTTTTTATGACATGGAGCTGATCTGATGCTGGAGACGGAAGACGGTCATGGGAACTCTGTCATAAAACATCGCAAGCCCGTCGAATTTGGGCTCGTTCGATTCGTCTTGACGAATACTTTGGTCCTAGAATATTTTTTTATGACATGGAGCTGATCTGATGCTGGAGACGGAAGACGGTCATGTGAACTCTGTCATAAAACATCGCTAGCCCGTCGAATTTGGGCTCGTTCGATTCGTCTTGACGAATATTTTGGTCCTAGAATATTTTTTTATGACATGGAGCTGATCTGATGCTGGAGACGGAAGACGGTCATGGGAACTCTGTCATAAAACATCGCAAGCCCGTCGAATTTGGGCTCGTTCGATTCGTCTTGACGAATACTTTAGTCCTAGAATATTTTTTATGACATGGAGCTGAGCTGATGCTGAGACTAAAAAGTTAAAAATAAATTAAAAGTAAAAAAACATTTTTAAACAAAGCTTTTATTTAATGCCCTAAAAAGAAGAAAATAAAATTTCAATTCAATCAAATGCGTCATTTTATTACATTACACAATTTATACGATATAAAAGCTTGTTGCGAGATTTACTTGTGTAGACTTAATTAGGTGGGTAGGCACCTATTTGCACAGACTTGGAGATAAATCCCGCAACAAGCTTTTATATCGTATAAATTGTGTAATGTAATAAAATGACGCATTTGATTGAATTGAAATTTTATTTTCTTCTTTTTAGGGCATTAAATAAAAGCTTTGTTTAAAAATGTTTTTTTACTTTTAATTTATTTGTGATACTGATATCCTTGTATTGTGGATCCAGTATGCTGTACTTATATGTGTATACTTTTGCATATGGCTTTGAATGGGTGTGCGTATACACCGCGTGCGTATAGTAGAACTAGAAGAGCCATTTATTCGTAACACGTTATTACGTTATGAAAATCTATCTTACGCGCTTCCGCTGCAGAAAGTAGCAATATTTCTCTGATATTGGTAGTAAATAACGTTTCATTACGTATCATATAGCCTGGGGGTGGCAGTACTCCGCCCCTGCCTCCAGGGCATATTTCTCCGCGGCTCAACGGCTGCCTGTGCAAACTTGCGAATCGCTATTTAAAATTCAGAGCGCCTGCCACTCGGTACAGCCTCGCTCATTAGAGACCATTCTGGGAACCGCTCCGTGCAAATATGCCTTTGTTTTTGTTTATACCTAGATGCTAAAATATTCAGATATTTATGCCACTGTCGTTTGCGTTTTCATTTAAATTTCATACGGTTTACAGACTCCTTTCTATCTGTCCGGCCCTTAATACTTAGCAGCACAAATTCCTTTGTGAATTTCCCTCCTACATTCAATACTCGGATGTGTAATATTTTGTGGGTACGTGGAGTACGCGGGGGCTTGAATGTGCAATCAGAACCACAATCCTCGAAGGAGTGGGTCGTATTTCAAAACGGTTTATCAGCATTCGCCTGCAGGATTCGGGACCTTTGTAGGTACGAGTGGGTATGCGTAGAAGTTGATTTATGTCTGATGTAATTATCCGTTCCTGCACAAATATGTGTGTAAAGTACTGTAAAGGTAGAGCTATTAGAAAACTTGATACGGTATTTACGGACCGAGCGAGCGAAGCGAGCGAAGGGCTCCATTTCGACAAGATAGGAGGCCGATTTTGCATTCTTCTGTCTGTATCTATATATCTATGTCTGTCAGTTCCGTCTGGGCCACAGTTTTCAAGCGATCCTCACAAAACTTGGCACACGTGTTCCTTGAATTAAAGTTATGTTTTTGTCGAGAGCTTTTCTCGATTTTCCCCTTGCAGTTAGGACATCATCAATCTTTCTTTTTCTGAAACCTATCGTGTGGGCGTGAAAGGCTTTATGAGCCAGTTCTAAAAATATACTGTAGTATACTGTAGTATATTTTTAGAACCGGCGTGTTGTAATATTACCTTTCGGTCACCTGTTTTCTAAAAATCCAAGAAATATTTTCAAAACATACCATGTTGGGACTCCTCGAAGTAGGAGACGCATTAGTAAAAAGGATCTGTAGAGACCATGAGAGTGAGTGAAATAGACTATTAAGTATTTTCGTGAAAAGTCAATAGATTGTATTTTAAATCGCAAAATGTAGTTTAACTGTTTGCGAGGTCTACGGCCCAGTACAGCCAGGTCTACGCCGCACAGGCCACTAGTGTAGGGGTTGTAAAACATACAGCGTGGTGCGGAAATATAGACCTAACAATTTTAAACTCTCCTTTAAATTTCCACGTGTACTCGACGGTAAAATTTTAGCGACATGCATTTATCATGCGTTACGTTATACAGGGTGTAACACTGACATTTTCCTGAATATCAATGGGAACAATCATGGTAATTTGGGGTGATGATAAAAATGAGAAATTTGCTTAGCCTCGAAACAACTAGTATCGTTATTGGATGTACGCACATGCACGTGTCCATCCGTCCATTGCTATTATTGTGATTGTGTTGTAGTGCTTCAGTGGCTGTGATAAAAAGTACTAAAAATAAAATATCTAACGACATTAAACAGCTTTGTGATACGGACCAATGCCGTTATGAATTCGTGTGAAGGGTTGGTTGGACCTTGGCCTGAGGAGGATTTATTGTCAAAAATGTGAATCTTCAAATGTAAAATATTTACGATGAACTTTGTTACTATTCATCATGTATCTATTAAATAACGTTCATCCAACTACAACCTGGTATATTGTATGGTATGCTATTCCACCAAACACGTTACAGATCGCAACATCGGGAAATGGCTAAAATCCAAAAACCGTTTGCTAATAGCCTAGCATAACATAGGATAACTATGTAGCGTTTTGCCCTGGGGCAGCACAAAGGCAGACAGCATCCATGTTTTACTTTTTTTACGCGGACAGTACGGATTTTGTTTCACAGCATTTTTTTTAAACAAATTATCTACTACGCCATTTGTTTCGCCTACATGCATCAACGATTCGATGTTCGATGTGTTAGTAATTGCTATTTATTTACACGAGCTTTTAGCCGTTATATTTCGCTTTGAATAATTACGTGTTGTCGTGTTTTCGACTCTACCGCGAAGCATTCTACTTTCATTGTAAATGAGACGTTTATCAGCATGGCACTGTGCCCGAATTGCCCGAAATTAGGAAAACAAATGAATGGAGCATGAACCTCGTTACAACTCTATCTAGCTAGTATACTTAAGTTTCATAATGTATATCTTTTTTAGGGTTCCGTACCCGAAGGGTGCCAAACGGGATCCTATTACTGAGACTTCGCTGTCTGTCTGTCCGTCCGTCCGTCCGTCCGTCCGTCTGTCTGTCTGTCACCAGGCTGTATCTCATGAACCGTGGTAGCTAGACAGTTGAAATTTTCACAGATGATGTATTTCTGTTGCCGCTATAACAACAAATACAAATAATCAAAAGAAATTTTATATTAAGGGGGGCTCCCATACAACAAATGTGATTTTTTTGCTCATTTTTGCTCGATATTGATTATGGCAGCAGGTAGACTCTTAAAATGTTCACAATATATTGAGTATATTATTTACTTAAAAAATAAATAATTAAATTAATATTAAGGGGGGGCTCCCATACTTTAGATAATGGTACGGAACCCTTCGTGCGCGAGTCCGACTCGCACTTGGCCGGTTATTTTATTTCTTTTACATCACAAAAAAATAATAAGTTAGCACTCACTATTGTTGTTGTCCATGTTTCTCTATTTTTGTATGTGTATGTTCTATGTGTTGTATATTGTGACGCTTGAATGAACGCATATTCTATTCTAGTACAGTATAGTAAGACTGTTTTGAGAGCCATCAAAACACATTAGAACATCGAGTTTCAATATGACACAAGAGCCATCATATGATCGGAGTCGTTCTGACACCGCGGTAGTACCGACAGTAGCTTTGACTGGGAATACTAACAAACAACTAGAATAGTGTATCATTTTACAGCTGCAAGGCTAACAGACTGGCTGGATGCACTGCGCGAGAACGCGATATACTTGAGCTTGTTCCACTAACTTTTCTCATTTCATACTCTAGCAACTTCTAGCTTTGTGCAGCTTGCGTCCTCGTTATTCAATGTGAGTAAATAGATCTACACTGTATCCACAAAACTGATCGAATAGTGTATTTGTATGTATTTTATCTATATATTTGCATCAGCGCACACACACACAATATAAAACATGGAAGATACTTAGCGCTAAACAAAATAACTTATAAAACATACAGACACAGATAATTTGCACTAAGATAGGATATAGGTACCAAAGTACCTATATCGCACTAGAACTGAGGGTGGTGTGGCATCTGCAAAAGGGTTCTGACTCAGCATGTGCCTGAGAAGTAGACTCCTCAGGCGCTGATCTTCCGTCAGTACCGGAACAAAGGAGACGGCGTGCTCAACTGAAATTAATTTGTTAGTGTATATATGTACTCTTTGTTTAAAATGTATAAGTTTCTTCTGTGCAAATTGTTAATATTAGTGGAAACAAGCTAATTATAATTGGCTGGATTTTACGAACGAAAGAGTAACTTTTACTCGAGAGTTTCTTCTATTTTTTTCATAGACACCAGTGACACCTAGATCAGATCACCTCATTTTGAACTGTCATTGTCATACGAGTTATCCCCGGGATAGTTATTCTCGTATAACTTTTTGTTGGTAAAATCCAGCCTTAGTAAGATAAGGAGAACCCCGCCAGCAAACCAGAAATATCTATTTTCTGTAACGGTTGCTAATAATCCCAAACCTTATTAATAACCCTGTCTTTCCTATCGTGCAGCCGGGAATTAAAATATCTTCATAATTGACAACTCCAGCTCCTATTTCTGGGTTTGGCTATTTATCAATGATTTGCAGTGTACTACAAATTTAATTATTCGCCAACAACGTATGATTAGGGTATCAAATGAATTTATAACCCGCCCGCCCTAGAGATCGCTTCCCGCCCACTGTGTACACTCGGGTGGCGGGTGTGACGACCCCGCACAGTGGACCGATCCTGACAGTATGAGACAAAAACTTTTTACATCTGAGATTTCTAGCGGCATTCAATTTCCCGTACGGGATGTCAGCGGCAGAGATTTAGCCAGTATATAATTACTGGATATTTAAATACAAAAGATAATTATGTTGTATCTATCTACTGAAAACTAAAAAAAAGTACATTTATTTCTACTATTTTATATACTGATTTTTGTCATACCGCTGAACATTACAAGACAACCCACTGTGTGTCCAGTGTAATAAAACAATGCAAAGTGTGTCCAATTGTCTTTTGAGTGTCGTCGTTTGCGACGGAGTGTGTGTGACAGGTAGCGTTAAATACTGTTATTTACTCATTCAGCTACCATAGGTATAGGTTTACTTTGGAAATAATCTAAAACGTTCTATATTCTTCTATTTTTAGTGAATAATATAATAATACTCTTAATGCATCCTTTAAGTGACAGTACCTTTGACAGTTGTTGCTTTACCGTTGCGTATGAGAATCAAGTGCCCGATGACAATAAATGTTCATTGCTCAAAATGTACATGTACCATAACATAAGTAAAACTAAAAGCAAGTGATTAAAGTCAATCAAACAAATACATAATTATCATTGTGCCTTTTCCCACTGGGTAGCAGACACACACTTTGCGTTTAGCCATTAATTTAATTCTCCTTCTCCCATCTCCCTGGACCAAAATCATTCCCTGAACGAAATCCACCACAGTTTACTGTACAAGCTGTACAAGAATAAAAGTTTAAATGCAGTAAGTGAAGCATCTATCGAGTCGAGGCCAGTGCCGCGCCGGTCGCAGCGGAGACAAATCGATTACATTAGAAAACTTTTAAAAATAATAAAACTCGAGCGCCTTTCGAGGAGTTTCCGAGGCTACTCTCGTTTCTCAAAACATTATTTATTTGTATAGATACAATGGGTACCTCTTTTGTCGCACAATGTTCCTTGGTAGGTCTTTTCCTCAAACAGTCTTTCGGGAAGAGTCCCGTTACCTCGAAAGTAATTTGATCGATTTTAACGTTTTATCGTTTCAATGAGCACCGGCAAATGTATTTTTTTTTTATGAAACTTTACATCGGTTAATCCCTTTAATCCTGTCTTAGTAGAAATATGCCATCGTCCAACTGAGCAATCGCCAACAATGGTGTTCGAAGTGAAAATCGATCATCCCGAACCCATCGAGAATGGTCCCTTCCGAAATCTTTTCTTATTGTCAGTTTATATTTTTCCTTCGACAAACAATCCATGGCGAAAAATAAAGTCATTTTCAAAACTAGCTGTTCATCAAAGATAAAACCGTGCGTTCAGAGTAGGCCCGTTGCCTCGACGTCTCTCGTTGTCAACTTCAGGACTACCTAACCCGTTTCCCTGTTGCTACGTGCGCTGAAAACTTTACCGCTCATAGCAAGTTGCTCCGACGACCGATGGCGCAGCAGGCCGTGGCTATTTAGCTCTCAGCAACTATGCAGTTTGGTTTGAAGCCAATGCGTGTAGGTTGGAGCCTAGCCTAACAGATTCATAATTCAATTAACAATAAACACGACTATTACCATTACGTAGTACTATTAGTTATTCTGTGCTATCACCAGCTAGTGAACATCTCTTGTTAGAGGTAAGCTCGCCTTTGTACACTATTTTCGTGTATCTTGTTTTTTCAATTAGTTGTGTGCAAGAAGTTATGAAGCCAAAGCTGTAGAATAGAATCACTGCATCTTCCCCACATGTCTCGTGATTTTCTATCATGAGAGAGGTGAGAAAGATCCGTGAAGCATTTGCAATGATCGCCTGATTTTATGATTAACTTTGTCGACAGTAAACCCCGGAAATGCATTTAATTATTTACAGCACAAAGTCCTTCCCGCTTGGTAATATGATTACGACGTCATGGGAAACTCTCTCTCAAAGGACTCTACTCTCATCTCATCTGCGTACGTGTACATGTAATAATTAATAGTCACCACTGACTTGAGTACGTCCGCTGGTCGTGGTTTAGCTGACGAGGCTAGTGTATTTATCAGACCATCCCGAGCTCCCGAGTGATTTAAATTAGAAACCGACCTTT